>JXWZ01005124.1:0-39625 GCA_000956215.1 Anopheles farauti No. 4 | reverse complement strand
CCTCGCACCAGCACCATTAGATAGTCGCGCCGGATCATGCCCTCGCGCTGGATGTCGTAGACACGGTAGCAGTACTGTATCTTCTCCTCGAGCGTACCGCGCACGTAAAGCGACACCAACCGGGCCCAAGTATCCATCGACACGTGCGAACTGTTACCACCGTCCAAGGCCGCATAGATGCGCCGGATGACAGCCGTGTCCGTGATGCCGAAAGCCGTGTCAAACACGGTCGTGAGCTGCTGGCGTGAAATTTGCCCACTGGCCGCGTCTGGATCGCTCTTTAGGATTTTGAAGTACACCAGCAGCACCAGCTCCAGCTCTTGACCACAGAAATGCGTGGTTCGACCGAGACGCTTCAGCAGACCGCTCACCTTACTGAGAAACCGAATTTCTTCCGCCGTGTCGAGTGTCGCGTCCAGGTTCATGGCTATGTTTTCCGCCTACTGCTGGTAGCTCACTCACTTTATCGTCGCTTCTGTCATAAAAACCATCGCCTACTACGTGCGCTTGTTACTCGCAGTTCACAGGTGTCTAGAAAAGTTGCGTTGAAAGCAATTCGCAATTCTCGAGCAAGCCGGCAAGAGCACCCTGTTTGTCAAATGCAATCCACCAACTGACAAGAGTTTTTTTTTTTTTTTTTTTGGTGCAATAGATATTAATTTTCCTCGCCATACAGCGTTGGTCGCTGTGTATGGCAGCAGCAGTTGTGAAGAGGCGAATGAAACTTTTACAGCATCCCATCCCTTCCTTGGGGAAAGACACGTACCGAAGCTTTCGCCGAACTTCATCAAGGCCACCTGCTGCTATTTGGAAAATTGAATTAACCTTCTTAATATCTCTACCCTACGCCGCACACCTTCGTTTTTTCACGCAAGCGATAACTTTTCCCTTTTGATGACCGGCACGACCTCTCGAGCGAGTACTCGGGGAAGTCTGTTCCATTTCCATAATTACGACGCGTCCCAAATTTTCATCAATTCATCCACTTGCCTTCAGAACACGCACACACTCGCAAAAACACTCACGATGTCGCTATTGCTCCCGTTGCGCCTCAACAGGGAAGAGCAATCGAGGCCTGCTCGGGGTGCTTTCTCTTTCGGCACAAAAACCGGGCCGCTTCAGAGCGTCACACAACCACTACCGTCACCGTTAATGTTTAAATAGCCGAGCCTGTTTCCGAGGCAGAACAGTGTGATGCGTCGGGGGAGTAAAGCGGTACCTACGCGTAATAAACTTCTAATTGGAAATCCATAATTTACCGAACGTCACCGGCGGCGGACGAAGTGGTCCGTGAGTCGATCACAGTGAGGTCGATGCAAATGAGCTCTCGGTGCTACCATAAGACTCCGTGCATTGGTGCATGCTGCTGCAGGCGGATTTAATAGCTCTGACTTTGATGGAAGGATAGGAGAGCGGTTGCATCCCGCGTCGGTAAGCGCCATGTGCCAAGATTGGGCCACCCGTTAATCACTTAATCCGCACGTAATCCCGAATGTGCGGCAGCGATTGCTGAGTGTTTATCACTATTCACACAGTCGACGGTGACGAAAATAACAGCACAACGACCAGCGAAAATCCTGTTCGTATCCCTAGATTAAAGGGCACTCTAGACAACGAACTGACCGAGTTTTTGGATTTCTGTCTTTTCCCTATTTTTATGGGAAATTTGTATTGCTAAATAATCAACATTGTATAATTTGTCGATGTTTTTTGTTTAATTCTAAGCTATAACTTCATATATGTATTATGCACTCAACCAGTTCATGTAATAATCACAATTAATCACAGGTACTAACGATTGGAATTAAATTATTTCGACTAAATCATTACCATGATCAACGCAATCATTCCAACAGGTTTGGTGAACGTTTTGAGCAATTAATCATTACACCAAAATAATACCCTTAGTAATGTTATTTAAAACTCTTTTTGAGTTGTTATGCACAAAGTACAAACTTAAACACAGCGCGATTTTGTCATTATATTTGCCAAACACCTGTGATTGAGACCTTCCAGGTCTGCATCGTGGGCGAGGCGAAGGTAGGAAAAAGTTTCCCACACAAGTGCCAGCTGTGTAACTGTTTTTTTTTTTATTCCTCCACACCTGCCTGAGCGTTTCCGTTGGGCATCCGTGTACCGGAACAGTTTATGATGGAACTTAAATTGCGCTTCCGTTTGGCCTGCGGGCCATCATCAAGTTTTCCACTGTTGTTGCACCGTACATGTATTTGCGCGTGTGCGTGTGTTGAGCATCGTGATGATTATTCAGTGACAATATTTCTTCACCGCATCGCCAGCCTTTCGGGCTCAGATGGGAGCTCGTGTAAAATTCTGCGTACAAAATCGGATGTTATTTATATTCAAATTAGGTAACACACTCACGTGCCATCGATAGGATGGGCATGATGTAGGTGCCGAAACACAGCAAACACACACGCTCCGCGCTAAATTGCCTTTCCGTCGCATATGGAAATACAGCCAAACTCTGTCACGGGCCGTTCGTTGTTGGATGATTCGGTTTTTATTCCCTGTAACATGCTCCGGCCCTTCCCGAACGGTGACACGTCAACAAGACGATATTAGAATGCCAGATCGGGAACGGTACGATTCCCGAGCGATGCCGCCGAGAGTGATTGGTGGAGCAATATTTCACACAATTCACACAAAATATAAAACAAGCGTTCGGGTGCGTGTGAATTTGTTAGATTTCGGTTGTGATTTACTACCACCGGCTGGTATATGAAGATAAAAGGTTACTCCCGCTCGTGTTAGGAAGTGGTAGTTTCTGATAAACTTTTGTTTGTTCGACCGTATGAATGAATCACAATGTAGGCGAGATTTAAGGTCGATCTATGCTGCCGAAAATTAATTGGGTATGATTCAGGGAACATGTGACATTTTAATTAAAATATATTGCAACCAGCTCATCGCATATCGGAAAATAAAACGATGGATGATAGAGCAATAGAGCAATAGAGCAACAGAATTGGGAGCAAATCAGAGAATCCAAACAGGTTGGTTTATGTGATTACAATTTGTTGTTTATCATTTTTTATGTTGAAACAATAGAAAAACATCATAACTGTTGCCAAATACCATCTCAAGTAAAATCTTTGAGTCATGAACTTAAAACAACTAATGTAATTTTATCATCAAAAACACTTCTTTTCAGCCACGGTCTTCACTTCAATTTCTTTTTCATTTTACGGCATATCATAACATCCACTCGATTAAAGGAATGAGAAATCTTTTAAATAAAACCTAAACTCCATCTTTTCCATAACCCTACCAGATAACCACAGGCGCGTAGCCACGGCTCGGTCGATCATTCATCCAACGCCTGAAAGCATTATGAAGATCAAATCTCAACCACCATCCCTTTTCCCATGAACTTCTTGGCTCCCTTAGGCGAAGCTAATGAATTCACACTCGTCAGCACCGCACCCTTTACCGGTGTGCTTTGAATAATTTAAATTCAATCAACATTCCAACTCAATCTGCAAAAACCTTAGCGCTTGGAGCGCTGACCGATTTGAAATTAGGTCATATTAAGGATCTAGTAGTCGGTTGTCACCTCGTAGAGTTTTATGAACTGCGAAAACTGACACTGCCACCGTAAACCCTAAACGTCAGCCCACCCGAAACACGTTTCGGCCTGTGTTTGCACAATGTTAATGCTGGGCACATTTCTGGCAAGCATACATATATACACCCGTGTATGTATGTGTATGGGTGGGTGAATAATTAATGCTAATCAATCGAATCTGACAGCAACAGTGAGATCCGTTGCCTTCATCGTCAAGGGATCTTCGTTAACGATGATGCCAACGTGAAGCCGCTAAAGGTCACGATCGAACGGGGTCAAGTGGGTTGAGAGCAAAAGGAGTACGCTCTAAGCATAAGCCTCATAACTCACACGGAATATATAATTTCTGTGCTTCAAAGTTGGTGGGTGGATGGATATGTGTAGACAAATAAAGGTGCTATAAGGCTTATTTATTGATTATTGTTTGATTTTATTTTATTATAGACGGAAGCAAACTATTATCGTTTTGTAAATTTCCACGAAAATTAAATAATTACGAATTCATATTTTGTTTATTGTCTCTTAAATGTTTTTTGAGTACTTTCTCATGTTGTTTAACTTAAAACGACATTGGTATCTTAAATCTTGATACAACACGAATGATCCGTTTTAGTAAAGAAAATAAGATCCTTATTCGGTAAGATTGACCATTTGTATGATTCTTCAATATTTTACACAGAAATGTTGAAGCATTCATTTTGAACGCAATCGTGTTCTGGTAAATTCTCTTGAAAACACTAAGAACAGAAGTAACGAAAAATCACAGGAAAATAAAACAACCGTATCATCTCCTACGTTGTCCACATATCCATCATTCTATTTGTAACCCGAGGGTACCCAGGAAGCGCAACGTAGCCACACACGCCCCGGTTACCTACGAAACACGTACTGTGCGTGATTGTTGTGTGAAAACGGAAAACAAATCAAACATCCTACCTCACACATGTGATCGTACACACTCGCTCACACGCTGGCAGCGTAGCACCCTCGGGGAGAGCAAAACCGCCGGAGGTCGTAAAATATTTCAATAAACAAATTTCTTGCCCGCACCACAGGGAAACCCGCAACCCGGGCCGGGGCGACCCGCAAAGCACTGTGCGCAAGAGCGGCACCGCTTTGGGTGAGTACATAAAACGTGCCTTTGTGTTTCGACCACAAACATTTCAGAAAACAATAAAATAGGATACAGAACAACGTCATCCACAGCGTACGGTTCCCGCGAGGTGAACCTCCGCCCGAAAACCGACCGCGTCTTGCACGAAAGCACCGCAATGCTGCACGAGTCTTTGATTTGTGGAATGTTTGACTTTATTTTCCGGCTCGCAACGCACCGTTTGGGATTTGCCTCAAATCAGTGTCGGTGAAACGGAGGTGATGAAAATCGTAACCGAGAAAATACTTATCCAGCTCGCATATGGACCCAGTCGCAATTCACTTCGGAACGGGATCGTCTACCAACTTCGCGGCCTAGCTTCCTGTTTGTACATCCCGTGATAGCAATTTAACTTACCTGTAGGAATAAAAAACAAAATAAAATGTTAACAGAGTGTTAGTGAAGGTACCGTCATTAATTAAACGACTCAAGCCTAGCACAAACAGGCAGCGGAACTTGTGGTTACAAAATGTGAATCGATTTTCAAAATAAAACTTCAAACCCAACGCAGAGAAACACGATAATAAATTACAGTACCTTTCCCCGCACCCGCCGGCCCACAGTTTCCGCTCGTGGATCGTATTTCCCAAGGTAGGTTTTCTGAAAGGCTGTAGCAAAAACGCAAACAAACACGCACCCGAACGGTACCGATACGCCGTGCGATGCGATCAGGATCAATAGATTATTGTTTGAGTTTGGGAGGATGAGATGGTGAACAAGGAGGATGAGAAGGAAGGGGAAAGTTAATCTTGGTTCGATTAAAAATTTCTAATCTCTGTCGGCTTTGAATTTCCCCACACCATCCGGGGTTCCACAAGGATTACCCCGGCGAGTGGGTTCCTGCGATATTTAATGCTGGTTTTTTTTTTTAATCCTAAGACCCATTTTTACGTCATCGGTGCCGAGAGTTATCGTTGTCCCTTCGCGATGAAAAGCGCTTCCGTGACTGGAAGGAAATCGGACGCGGTACGGACGGTGTGAGATTGTGCTGTTCCAACAATAGCGTAAGGTCGCTCAGGACGTCCTCCTTTGAAGAATCTGATCCCGAACCCCGAATGACGGGCAAGCAAAAAGAACATCTTCGAACAGGGAAACAAACAACGGAGGTTATTCGAAGAATCGTACCCCTGCAAAAACCGAAAACTGCTAAAACGGACGGCTCGGTGGACGTGCGATGGCACAGGAAATGGAATTGATTGTGATTAGAAGCGTTGACGTGGGCTGCGAATTTTTGTTCACTAGCGTGTGTGTGTGAGTGTGTGCACTGTAATGCTCTCACCTCCACGATCCAGCAATGGTGTCGCCCTTTTTGAGGGTGAGTTGTTACAGGGATTCGATATTGCGGAACCTTTTTCCAATCTGAAGTCACACCTCAGCCCGAGTACTGCCCGGGTGTTGAGGATGAAATTTTAACCACCCAGTCAAGATGACACACGGACCCGACACGTTCAGGCGCGGGTACGGAGTGGAGTGCGAGAATCGATTTACACTCTGACAGCTGCTCGACCGCCTGCGAACACCCATCTCACAAGGATGCTGCATATCGATTCAACTCCCAGTGCGGAGGAAACATATAACGTGCATTGAACACCGCACTCCGGGAACGGCCGACCCTACTTCGGTACTCAATCACTGTGCAGCGAACAGTGTAGCATTGAGCACAAGATGCGCATCGACTTACAGC
Source organism: Anopheles farauti No. 4 (assembly GCA_000956215.1). NCBI lineage: Eukaryota > Metazoa > Arthropoda > Insecta > Diptera > Culicidae > Anopheles > Anopheles farauti No. 4. The sequence continues at coordinate 33,202 of JXWZ01005124.1, read as the reverse complement.
ACCGTACGGGGAGCGTTGATTTCATTGACACGAGCGCCACTGCGTTACTGATAAGCTGGTACATCCTTTCGCACGTACGAGGGGTGTGTTTTTTTTTGTTTTAAAGCTTCACTCAAAGCCCAATCCAGAAGAGAAGTTTTTTTTTGTTGGTGTATCCTGCTCTTTTTTTTGGGTGCACGTGCAGATGCACTCGGCTAGCGCACTCAACACGCTCGGGAAACCTGATGAATGAAGCTGATTGAATGTTGATTGAATGGAACGCTTCGTTCGCATGCAAGGCTTGCACAGTTGCCAGTTTGCCATTGGTTTAATGGTTGGGATTTTCTGTGAAGCGAACGGACGAAAGCCATTGTAACTGTGCCTTGTTTTCTGGTCGGTGTATCTGTTTTGAAGTATCTGGTATTTATTTTAGGTTGCAAATTTGTTTGTCTCAACACCCTGTACATTCCTATAGCGATAGATTATGTGGTAACGATTTCCAAACATCACTAGCGTCGAACCGGGAACGGTAATAGAAATTTTAAAAACAAATGATACACTGATACAATGTGTAAATGATCAATTGAATACATTTCCGGACATGAAAAAACACTACTTATTTTTTAACATAATGTAAAACAATTCTTACGTCAAGTGTTTGTAATAACTTGATGATATTCTGATCAAATTCCAAAGAAAAGAAATGACTTCTGATAACTTGAACCTGAATCAAAGAAAGTTAGTTCTGGGATAGAACCAAACTATTAAAAGAAAATGTAACCTTCTAAAACTATGTAACTCTTGCGTGAACAATGTCTGGGATTATTTCTAAAAGAACACAAAGTGTTTTATACTGAAAATATGTTCAATTATCAATTCAACTACATCAAACATGGTCCATTGTACTAAGCACGCATTGTCTAACACACCATTTTTCGTAGATTCAAATCTCAACTGAACAGTCCTGTCACAAACAAGCCTGACTATTAGACTGTTATTGTAGAAATAATCCTTAAAAAAAGAAAGCCAGAGAATCCTTACTAGACCTTAGCTTTTTCTAACTTTCTGTATTAAACCTGGTTCAATTTACTCACTTTAACCTATGTTTTTCATGTCGATACAGAATTTAATTATATATCCCATTCAAAGAATTGCAGGGAAGGATTTAAAGACTTCTTGAAAAGAAAAGTATTTTGTTGTATTTTTCTACCCTTAAAGTAACACGACAATAACGCGAGCCCGCAGTAACCTTCCGTCACTTTACCCAGCTGACAGCAACAGAAAAATGTTTCTTCAATTCCATTAACTGACACCACCGGCGTCACTTCCCTTCCTGGTTCGTTCACTTCATGCTGCAGCGTTTCCCATGGAAAGGAAAGGAAATTAAACCATCGCTCAAAATCCAGTAGCTCAACCACATCACCCGCACGCTACTCCCTTCCCCTTAGCTGCGACATCTATTTGACGTAGATCGTTCGGGAGGCGTTTCGCCTTGTTTTTCGTGGAAAAATTTGCCTCACACTGCCATGCAGATGAAGCAGTAGGGAACGTCGCTCAAAACTCCGCCACCGTTGGAGTGAAACGGTAATGAAGCATCCATCCATCCGTCCATTCCGAAATCATCTGAATCGGTTTCGGTTGCCGTGCGGCGCTAAGAAGCGGTGGGTCGACAAGTCGAAAGGTATGCCTACCGTTTAATTGCGTTCAATCATTCTTCATTCCCGGTTTCCTGGAGCCGACCTTCCTTGATCGCGAGATAAATATTTGTTGTTTGTCAAATATAATTTTTGATGGATTTTGCAGTGACGCATGGCAGTTCTCATTTTCCCTGGTGCCGTATCATAGGTAAGAACGCAAATACGCGCCGCTCTCTTGAATGATCTTATGAAGCTTTATTTTTAATGAATCTAGCCAAACCATCAAGAGCTAGGTAAGAATATTTTTTTTAATTGTCTTCGCAAGCAGTAATAAGTAAAACGAAAAGTTTTACGGCGAGGATACACAACTTTAATACGTTTTTGCTGTAACTTCTCCGCACTTGGAGAGCAGTAGCGAAACAGCTCAACTGCAGCAGCGATTCGATTATACTTTTCGATAGAAACATCAGTAGCAACCGCGTGCGCCATACCCGTTCCGGCAAATTCACAACTGCCCAGTATCAACTTACAAATGTCTGCATTTATGACAAGTTCGCTTCCCGACCGCTACCCACATTCCCTACCGTTTTACCCGCCGCGGTCGAAAAGGAAACGAAACTGGAAACTGCCATCACGGTACTGTTCGTAACGATCATGAATAATTTTCCGATAAATTTCACACAACTATCGCTTGAAAGTGACAGGTTTGTGATGCTGGCGCTTGTACTGCACATTCTTACGGTCCGTCTCCACGTCTTGCCACAGCAAACCCAAAACCCCGTTTTGGTGCCGTGTAACATTGTGCGCATGCATTTAATCGCACACCAGTGCTATAAAATACCAGGCGTCTCCATTCGTTGCCGCACGAATGCTAGTTTAAGGTGCACGATTCGTGACATTTCTGGTGCATTTGTGTTTGTCGAGCTTTAAAGCACACCGTATTGTAGCCAGGTTTGATATTATTAACCAAAACCCAACCACACAGCCCTTGAAAGTGGAACGATAGCTCATCGGCGGGGAAAAAACCTCTCCCCGAGAAGCGGTCCGTGTTCCTTACCTCACTGATCGTTAAAGTCGGCACGGGTCCCTTCAATCGGACTCGGACGGAGACAAAGTTTAAAATTAGATTTGCTCTGCTTTGATGAAAAGGGCGAAGGCTGTGAAGGTTTCCCCATCAAACAGAGATGCGAACCAACAACATCGCCATCATCAGCACCATCATCAGCGTCATCGTTCTCATCTAGATCATCACAGTGCTCCGTCGCTCGTCAAGCACCGTTCCGCCATTGGTGTGGTAATAAATAATTCACTTCGTCCTTTTTAGTGGTGGAAGGAAAAGTAGCATCATTTCGTAATGGTTCGTGCGGTGAGTAAGGTTAATGGAGCTAAAGGGCCCAAATTTACGGGTCCTAGGGTTTGGCTAGTGGGATTTGTAATAAGCATCTACTCATTCTATTCTCTCTCTTTCTCTCGCTCTCTTTCTCTCTCACTCTGTCTCCCTCGTCCTATTTATCTGTCACACACCCTATTTTTTATATATTATCTTCTATCCAAACCAACAGTTTGTGGTACCCGGCATTTGAGGTTTTTTTCCGGCATTTAGCTCGGACAGTATCACATGGAAAAAAGTTGGAAAGGCTGGGTAAATAATTTGCGATGAAATATTATTCAAGTGGTGTGAAAACTATTCAAATATCAACGAAAACTTTCCGATTCAACATTGTTAAAAAAGGTTGACGGTTGTAAGCAAGTTTATCGCTCGTAGGCCTAAAGCGTGTGGTTCACCCAATAAGTGAAGTTGACTTTTGAAGCTGACTTTTTGCATCATGCACAGCCAGGAAAATTATTAACAAATCTGTGATAGGAATATTTTTGAGCGACAAGAGAGCTCAAAGAGAGGTTATTTTAATTAACTAAATTTGTTATTAAATGAAATATGAACTATAAAATTTAATAAATAAAGCATACGACCTTTAATTGTTTGATTCTTTGTTAGAATATATATCAGCGAGACATACGATATAAAATCTCTGACACCTATTCTAAAATGTTTCGATAAAGTGTCACATTTTATACGAATTGCCATTTTTTACGCACAAAGAACATTAGAGAAAAGGAAATATACAATCAATTAGAAACCTGCCTGGGTGTTTGTTATCGGCACAGTGCAAGCAGAAAATACTAATCATCGCTAGCAACTAATACAAAGCCAGTCGACAGAAGGACGCATTCCATAATCTGGGGATTTTCTCTACCCCGTGCTTCGCTGCTGGTCCTTTATCGGTTTCCTTATCAACGATTAGCGTCGAGCAAACGTAATCCTACTCCATTATAGCTACGCCACTTCTGCTTGCGTAGCTACTCGCTCTCCAACCCAACTACCACGTAAAACATTCTCCTCCTGGAACAGGTTTCTGCCGCTTCCGCACTCAAACAAACACACCCAACGGCAGCATGCATTTGTCAGTTGTCCCTCCGTGTTGCCACCCACAAGCATCGCCCTCATCGCACGTCCTCACACACCCACATACACTCACTGATTATCGTTTCGATGCCACACCCAACCACCGAAAACACCATCAAATCTGCCCAAAATACAAGCGCCACGGACATGGGCACGGTTTTAAATATAGCACCCCAATCGGAGCTATTTGGCAAAGGCATTAAAAGCTCAGCCCTCGGTATTAGCCTAGTTTCGGTGGCAGAGCAAGAGAAGTGGAAGGGAAAAAGATATGGCGTACGCGTATCACACCGTGCTCTCGCTACGAAATGGGGTTTGACGTTTTCCCGTTGTTCCTAATGTATTTTGCTTATTTTCTTTCCGTTGTAAATGAATGCCACACTCGCTGGGTTCCGGCGGGCGATGGAAACGCCCGGTGGTTCTTTGCTTCTTTGCAGTCAAAGTGCTCATTAAATGCTGCCGGTGTCTTTGCACATCGTTCGCACGGACTTGAACACAATCCGGTTTTTGTGTGGGAAGAAAGCGAGAGAGTGAGAGAGAATACGGAAGGTATTAGACTGAAGAGATGGATAAATCCGTTGGAACAAAAATTCAAATGCACATAGCAGAGCCAGTCTTGTTTATTCCATTCTCGAAACCCATAACTGTATCCACCCAAGTGGAATGTGTTTGTTTGTATTCATACTAACAATGGCTGGACTGTTGATAAGACGTAGGATGGAAGTCGGTACATACCGAACCGTGAATTACGCAACCTTGGCCATCTGTCCACTCGTGATTTCTCATTTGAGATGATGATTGTGATACGAATCGTCAAGGTTAATAATTATTACATTTTATAAGGATAATTTAAAGTATCCATAGAATAAAATGGCACTGTTTGAGAAAAGGCTATTTTTAAACCTATCGCTTTCTTTCGAGGCTTTGTTGAAGAGTTGTTGAGATCCTGAAAAATAAAAAATAATTCCTTTGGCTTTATGGCACCAAAAGCTTCACTAATCCGTCTGGGTATTAACATGTTCCCTTTACTCCTGCAAAACACAATAAGTATTTACCGCAACTTTTTTGTTCGCATAAGCATTGAAACAAAACAGGTGAAAAGTAAAAAAAAATACCATAAATTACCGTCGGAAAAGCGTTTCACTATTTTCACACAAAAAAAAAACCGCAGGTTCATTATCAGGCAATTATTGCCATGTGTTTTACAAACTCTTTCAGCGCCAGGTTAATTATTAAGGTATTAACTGCTTTACATCCATGCGGTTTTTCGCTCATTTTAAGTGAATTTAAATGCTAAAGCGGTTATAACGGTGGAAAAAGGATGAATTGAAAAAAATGAAACCAACAGTTTGTAAAAATTATAGAAATTTTATAACTTTACCACGTAAAATGTCAAACCACGGCTTTGTAACGCTCGCGTTACACTAAAAGGTAATAAATATTCCCGTACTTTCTAAACAACACAAAACAACACAAAATACCATCTTGTCCACCATTTCCATCGCAAACCACAATCAATCACTATTTGTTCACTTGAGCGAAAATCATCGGAACATGCTGTCTCTACGTGACACACGACAAATGTAACGCCTAAAACGTTTATTTTGCTACCAAACGATGGACAACCGTGAGCCCGACGTGGGGTTAAATCACACGGTGATTCGAAATTAGTTCCGGAAAATGTGAAGCACGATGGGGCAACCTAAAAAAAAAAGAAACTGACACTCACAACTCCCAACACAAACACCAGCAGCTCGGCCAACTTTGATGAGTCATCTGCTGTAACTATTGTCTCGCAATGTGCTCCGAATCATACGTCCCGCGTAGCGCACCCGATGAGAATGACTGTTCGGAATTTTCGTTGACCTAACATGGAAACCTATGTTTTCGGGGATGTTTTAGCTCAGTGTTGTAATATTTTTGTCCGCATTCGGAATGAGTCAATTGCGACGCGTAAGATGTCTACGTCATACCTCCGAACGCAGACATTCCGGAAGATGGGATCCACTGCTATTTGGAGAGCATTAATCAAAGAGCTATTTTTAAAAGCACGATTCACCACCACCAACGAACAAATGCCTGTGACCACGGTGATTTTGACCGATTTTTAGATACCTAATAGTAGACACCATGCTTACCATCTTTAAACCCAGTCGCATCACCAACGTATCGCCATAATAAAACCGTGCCGAAATTTAACGCTTACTGTTTAACTTTTCTTTTATTAATTCTTCATTTTGCACCAATCGAAACGCATCGAACATCAGCCAGCCCCGGGTGTAGTAACCTCGATTCTGATTGATCGGTTTTTTGTTTTTGTTTTACTTTTGCTTTTGTTTTTGTTCTGGTTTGATTTGGTTGTAACTACTAATCCCATTCGTGCTGGTTCGTCGAATTTCTTACCCCCGTCCCTTTCACCTGATGCCAGATCTTTTATTGCCTTTCACTCGTGATCGTAACTCATCGTCTGTCCTGTGTCTTGTGGGCGTCTCAATGCCGATCGTTTCATCACCTTACTTAGCTCTCGTAGTGTGTGCTTGGGGTTGAGCAAACAGGTAATAAGAACTTACTTACTACTGACACAAACACGCACACTGCACAGGGTATGCCCGATGCACTACTGTTCCAACCGGGAATAAAACTGTGGGAAGGGGGAGAAGGTTCCGAATTGGGATGGGATTGCACGCTCAGCTTGTTGTTTGTCTTCAGCTTTGGGTTCCGTTTTTTTTTGTGGTGTGTTGTCGAACGATAGACGCATCGCGGTTGGACAATGATACATGCAAACTGTTAGCCATTAAAAACATTCATGTGTAGATACGCTTTAACTATGCACCGATCATGCTCCCGGGTCGCTTTGTGCGCTACTGAACACGGGCCTTTATCAGTGTAAATATGCTTCAACGATGATATATGCCTATGGTTTGCTATCTGTGTGTTTAATTGTTGCAATACAGGTTTGCTGGTTTCACTCGCTTTGCTCTGTGCTACTCCGATTGGTATGCTGTTGTATGTGTTTCGTTTCTGTCCGTTGGTTGTTTTCTATTATCGGAACGAAATTATGAAACACCCGCACGATTGATTATGAAAATATCATTCCACAGATCGTTAGTTTATTTTTTAGCTTTCTAACCTCATACTAAATTGAACATGTCACACTATTGTCCTGCTCTGTGGACAATCGCTCCGTACATTGTGTTTGGATCCATTTCACACCTCACGGGCCTTCGAACACCAACAACTTAGTACGATCTACAACCAAAAATCTATCAAAAGAGGCAAAATTTTGAAAGGGTTCCCGATCCATATTCAACATCCTTGCCGTTGGTTTACGATGATTTTGTTTTGTTTCAATTTTGTTTCCCATCATTTTCTCCTATTCGTCCCATCTAGTCGGCTCAATCGAGCACGATGGAAAACACGTTCCCGCGCATTTGTGGTTTTGGCTCAAAAAACTGCCATTAGTTGCCCGTCGTTTCAATCCTTCCACGCTCATTACATTCCTTGCGAGGTGTCACACACTTGCCTCACTCATGAGGCATCGAAATGAGCACCTGCAGGGCTGAGCATAAACGTGCTGGCGTAGAAAATAAATGAACACGGCTACACTCTGTTATAGTAGGAACGAAGCTGTACGTACGTCGACTATGCTCGTTACCATCGTCGCCCGGTTGTGATTGTGAACAGCCCGTGTGCAGCGTGTAATGCGCGTAATTTACATTGTGCAGCGTCACTCGAGCGTAATAGGGTAGGCCTGCCCAACCTAACCTTGAAAACATCAAACCTCGTACCGGAAGCGCAGAACCGACGCCACCGTTGCCCGTGACGGCTCCCGCAATCGTTTGACAGCTGAAGTGGTTCCAACAAAAGCGCAACGGCTGCTCGGTTGCTTTCAGACAGGAAGAAGCCATGCATGCATGCATGTGTGTGTGTGTATGTGTGTGCACATCACTGCAACTTCCGCTCGGGGGAAGAAGGAAGCATCTAGTAGCAGGCATCCATAGTAAAAAACAACCCCTACCTTCCCGTCCGTCCACGATCGAGAAGACAAAGGGCGCGAATAAAGCAGCATCAACAACAACGGCAACAAAATGCACCACTTTCGACCGTCGCCAAGACGGAAGATGCACCAACGTGAAACAATGCCCCGATGGAAGATATCTTACGCCCCACGGAACGCAGCGCTTCGCCTCGTTTGCGGAACGGGCGTGATCATCGAAGCATCAAAAACAATGGAAAGCCAGGACTGGAAAAGTGCATTCCATTAAGCACGCTGCGGTGAGTTGAAGCGGAGAATGAGTGGGGCAAAGAGGACGGCTTGAACTTGAAGTAAAAATTAACCAACAGCACACGGAAAGTGCGTGGAAGGAAGAAACCAGCTAGTGCCGCTGGTGCTGGCCCAAACATGCGCGGAACGGGTTCAGTCACTCAACCGTCGCCAGATCGGGAACTCCGTCAGATAGTGCACAGACATCATTAATTCCGTACCAGCGGCATCCTTCACCTAGATTCACGTGCTGCATGCGGAATCCGTTCACAACGAAAGGACGAACCGAGCGATTTTATCAAGCCTGTCGCTTCTGGTTTGCTGCCATCCCATCGACCAATCGATATGTGCAGTTTTTAATTTGATCGAACATTCAACTCCCGGTGCAGCATCGTTGTCGGAAAGGGCTATGGTATTTGTGGGCTTCCGAACGAACGAACGGGGAAAGAAAGCGGCTGTTCAATTCCGGCTTCATCTCGTGTTTCAATTAAGGCTTCTACAACCAAGAGCAACACGCCCCGGTCGGTATCGATTCTCTTCGCTACCGCGCTACAGCTTTTCAGCAGGTGCAGGATATTTTTGATTTAAAATTTCCATCGAAGTGAGATTTACTGCATTTGAAGAACAGTGGCAGGTTGAGCTGTCATTATCGAAAAAGTTCGGAGAAAATAATGATAAAAAATACTTGAGCTTTGTTTATTATTGCCCAAATCCAATGTAGCGTAAACTCAACCAAATATCTTAAGCAAAAAGCATCGTTTTAAAACTCTCGCCAAGAACAGATGTTCGGATCGGATCGTAATTCATCAATACTTAACTGAATTCTTTCGCCTCACCCCAATAGAACTTTTATTGTACAATCTCTCGTTCCTTACGGCCGGGATTGAGAAAGTTCAAATGGCTTCCAATCTGCCGAATGGAGCCACCGTGGGCTTGTAATTGACAAACCACAACGTTAATCTAATTACACCGACTTGGCTGACGGTTCCACAGTTATTATTTGCGCTTGTAACGACAATACTGCCAACCTAATCCGATACGTTCGTTTGCCCATTTTGAAAGGATTGCCTTCAAAAGCTCCCTCTTGACCTGGATAAGGACGAGAGCGGCCTTGCGCCCACCTATCAAGAAGGTCAACCGACAGGGGGCAACTGGAAACACCCCCCCGATTGATAATGAAAGAGAAACAGGAACGGTAAGATACTTCAGGAGGGACAACCGTTTCAGCGGCTCGCGATGAGGTTCCAATTTCATTCCAACAACACCATCACCTTCGGCAGGATGTAGAGATAGGTAGAGGGTGTGTGAGTGAGTGTATGTGTGGGAGTGTTTTTGTTCGGAAAACGGATTATTGTCTCAGTTTTTGTTTATGTATCGTTCCTGTGTTCGTTTTGTATGCTCGTATTTGTATTCCCTTTTGCATTTCTGGTAATGTTTTGCCGATTATTTGTTTCGTTTTTTTTTTCATCTTGTTTTACGGAGAATATGGATCACTTTCTACCTTTGTGTCTCTAGAAACAAAATAATACATTTGTTTGTATGTCCATTTTCATGTGCACGTTTTTCACTGAGTCTCTGTTCTCGGCTTTCGCACAAAAATCTTTGTTTCCGCTATTATCGGTGTATCAGTTTTCTTTGTTTTTTTTCTTTGGGTTTAATTCTCTTTATCATCCAATGGAGCAGCAAATGTACAGCATTCGATGCGTTACGATGGTAAACAAGGCTTTTTTCTGTTAACTACATTCTGTTGCGCACATTAAACAACGGGTAAACTGGCCAACAACAACATGGAAGTAATGGATAACTACTACAACTAACACACTATCACTACCCACGGACAAGTGATTAACCACCCACCCGCCCACATACACGGTTCGTTCGCTCATGGTACACATGGTTTGTTTGCTACGCCCAGTTCCATCTCGCTGGATATCCCTTTCACTTTTCGCTTATGGTTGCTTTGGCACACACGCTCGCATTCACACACACACACACACACACGAGCGCACATGCACTCACACACACGCGCAAATCTGGAGATTTAAAACAAGCCCGATCTTATTCCAAACCCGTCTCTTTTTATCAGCGTGCACGTTATCCTCGCCTAGGCCTTATCCTTCTTCCGAACGCGTTCCACTTATCAAGATCCACAAACTTTAACAAACACCCTAGCCTACGCAAGGACATAAGTGAGAATGGGTACCTCCTTCATGCACTGCTACGCATCTACGCACATGAACAAAAAAGATGTGCAGAAGCAACCATTTCTCTCGTTTTTTCTCCTTCTCTATTACTTCCTCTCTTTTTTCTCACTCTCCCTCTTTCTCTCTCTCTTTCAATCTCTCTCAATATTTTACTTTCTCTATGCGATCGTAGATGGGGACCGAAATCAATGAAGTCCGGTGCAGTTCAAGGGTTACGTAACGCTGGTCTGTTTCACGGGGTCACTTGAGGTTTCTGTCGCCATTTTGCGTTTGCTTATTGATTTATTTTTCTTCCCGCTGGGATACATGGAGCCACTTAGCTTAGATTTCTCTTTGTTTTGTAACATTAATACTTGTCTCTTGTTTGCTCTTCAAACGATATGTTTTCTCTACCGCGTTTCGACGGTGCTGTCGATCGTTCTCGGAACGTGTTTAGTGTTCCAATTTTTTTCATACTTTTTTTAATTTAATTTCTCAAACTTAAAATCTTTCAGAAATACAGAAAGCACGAAAATGCGAACCAATGTTTGAGGAATGGGGAGAGGAAGTAATACTCTTCGTCTTGCAGTGAAGATGGTTCGCTGCTTTTCCCCACACTTTAACTTTTTGTCCACATTTCGTACGAAATGATTTGTTTTCCATGTTTGGTTTACACATTCACCCTTTCGCGTGGTTCAGTTTCAGTAATCCCATACAGCTACTGCCCCTCGCCACCGTTCGTTCGTACTTTCAATTTATAGCACGTCGCGTTCCTGGAAGCTACCGGATGGTTCTACTTAACACCCTAAGTTTCTGTTTCTTCGATCGCAGCAAAGCGTAGGCGCGCGCGTGCGCCGACCCCTTATGCTGTTTTTTCGTTTTCGTGCTTATTTTGTTGATTTTTTATATGTTTCTGTATGATTCGTTTTTAACGGTTCTTCTGATTTTTTGTTTTCTCGTGCATTTACCCTTTTGTCACACATACACGCTCACGTGCCCGAATCATGCAGATCTACGTATCTCTAACATAGTCTCTGTTTTTGTTAGCAGTAGTAGTAGTAGTTAGAAGTAAGTTTTAAGTAGCATAAAGTGTTTCCTTCACTCTTCACTAAGATAGCAGTATGCTTTAGTGTGTCCGTGTGTCTGTTTGTGTATGTGTGTGTGTGTGTGTGAATGTGTTTCTTCGTGTATTTGTGCTCGGTTTGTTCATCACTCGGTGTTTTACTATACTCTCACAGTGACGAAAAGCGCCTTCGCCTAGCAGTTGCGTTTGTTTGCTGATTTTTGCAATCTCTGCCAATGTGCAGTGTGCCTAAGCTAGCTTTCTTTTGTTGCTTTTTGTTTTTTTTTTGTTTATTTGTGCCCCCTCTTTGACGGCTGTGTAGAATTGGTGTAGTAAGATTTCATTCCATGCTCGTGTTTTCGTGATGTGTTGTGTTTGTGTCCATATTTTCGTTATCGAGAGCGGTGCGTTCGGTGCAACAAGCGTACGAGGGTGTTTTCGCTAGTGTATCGTGTCATGAAGAGAAGGTCCGAATCGTGCGCGGAACGGCCGTGACGTGTCCTGCCCGGATGACAGATGTACAGGAGAAGTTAGGAAGAAGATTCAGAAGACGTCCCAGGGAGACACGTTGAAGACAGGATCGGCAGGCTGGACTTCTTCCTCAGGAAAGCATATTAGATTTGGTTTCAGAATCTAAAGCACTTTTTGTTTTTTTTTTTTTGTTATATGTTGCAGGGACGTCAAGGTCACCTTTTAGTCCGGTAGCTTCCTGAACCGTCTGTTTTCCCGCATCTGGTTCGGTAGTTCGTTTCACTAACGTTTATACTTTTCGTTTCCTGGCTTCGCCGCTTTCTAGTCGATTCAGAAGGGGTATTTTCGAATTTACGTTTGTGTTTTGCGTTTTACTTTCCCTTTTTCATGGAGAACGACTGGAACAATACACGCGCTTGTTACCGTTACGTTTACGCAGGTATTCCGCCGCTGCAGCGTTACGCCATTGGTTCTACCGTCTCGATAGCGTAACGCCAGGGTTCGGACTCTCGCTCCGGAACACATCTGCTCACGCTGGCTGTTCGCCGGACACGACGCTGTTGGTGGTATTGGTGGTGGTGGTGCTGGTGGTGGCAATGGTAGCGAAGATGTTGGTGGTAATGAGCACGCTCGTTGCGGCTACTAGCCGCACCACCGTTGCCATCGACGTCGGCAACGGCCCGCGCGGCAGCATCCGTGGAACAAAATCCATCCAAATTCTAACAGCCGGGGGGCCTTGGCTATCCATCGGCGAAGTGACCTGGCCCCAGTTGGAGCTTATCTCACTTCGGTTCGCCCATCGTCGAACCGACCACTATGATCAGCACGATGAACACGGCTAGCAGCACCAGTATACAGCAGATTGCCACGGCCACCATCGCGCTGTTACTCATTCAACTAGCTGTTTTGGGAAATTTTGGTTGCTAAACCTCTGGCCACGCGCTGCTGCTAACTGCTCGGCTTCTGCCACTCACTCACGACAGAGATAAGGTAGACGACGACGACGACGACGACGACGACACACAAATGGATGACCCGCTGCTATATGGGTGACCCTAGGCACCGATGCCTACCGATGTTCGAACAGCGTTTCTCCACCGTCAATTCACGGCACGTACCATCGAGAGCACGGAGGCACCGTCCGTAGTGCAGTCAGTGGAACTAACACACGTCAAACGCACACGATCGTACACGTAGTGCATCATGCAGGCGGCTACAGCTGAAGAACATTGGTTGGGGTTTCACTCGATCCGGATTCAAATCGCACCGCAATTCGTGATCGCGCCTGTACGGTAGGCAACACGCACTACACTCAATCACTAAGCACTCAGGGCACGAATCACACTAACGGAAAAGTAGCACGTAACAGTTGGTAGCACCTGTGAAAATTAAAACCTATACAAGTTACAAATCGTTAAGATAAGAAACTACACGGAGTCTTTGAGAAGAGTAAACGATTTGTCTCTATTTAAGAGTTGAAATCTTTCTCCTAGTTCAACCGTAATGTAAGTTTTGTTTAGGATTTGTGTATGGAATCACTTTCATAACACTGTTTTTAACTGTACACAGGAACACTGTCCCAGATGCATTACTTCTGTATAGTTAGTATTAGCCAGTAGCACTTAGCCTTCCAGCCGAATATGATTGCGAGAGAGCGTGAGAGCACAAACACCAATTTCCAATTTAAGCGAAAGATGAAACACACGACCCGCTGCATGCATTTTCCCAAACCGGTTCTGTTTGAAAACACTACGTAAAGCTTAATTTTTTTTTTCTTTTTATTGGCAAAAACACAACAAAAACTACGCACCAGATTTAAAAATAAATTACGACGGATTGCTGTACGGGCGAATCTATTTTTGTGTCCATACCCACTCGATAATCCCGATCCCGACGATGTGAGTGGAGGTGCCTGGAACGGAACGGCTCCACGGTTTGTAGATTGATTTCTCCTCCGCTCTCCCACCATGATCGACCAAAAGAGATACAGCACATACAAAAAAAACGCCCGATCCGTTTCGGAGGAAAAACAAATCAACAGAGTTTCCAATGCGAAGAGCGCTGGTTTTTGCTGCTCGAACGGTAAGTGATTGTGAACGCATAGCCGTACGGAGCACGGTGTATGCGCTATTTTATGAAGCTAACAGCGTTTAACAGCCGGAGGTAGATAAAAGGGAGAGTGGAAGCCAGTCAGTCCGGCTAGCCAGGACCGGCTGGGACCGCTCATGCAGTGTGCTCCATTCTTTCCACCTACATCTCGCGATGAGCAATCTCAATCATGCTTCAGTGTGTTGTTTTGCAGACGCAGCTACCATGCGCGAGAAGAAGCACCCCAGACGGATCAAAACACCGCCGGCACCGGCTACACGAATCACGGCTGCAGCCTATTTTTGTGTTTTCAAATATTTACACGCGTCAGTTGTGCCCTTTGATGTGCATTCCGGTGAATTGTTTCATGTCGGTTCGTGCTTTTATTGCAACTTGTCCGCCAACGATGCGCACCACGCGTCCGTTCTTTCATTCGCAATAATAACCACCCGGTAAAACATACTGAAAATGGTTTCATTCCACTATTATTTCGCCACAGCAAAATGAGTGCTTCGCGCATCTATTAAGCGAAATACATACACATTTTTTTTTTTCATTTTCGCCACCTTAACGCACTGTTGTGTTAACATTCTGACAATGAATTAATCGTTTCATTACCGTACCGAACCTCAGTTGCGATAAATACACATTTTGTAGCACGATTGTCTGTCTCGTTTCGTGTCTGTACAGTGACCGGAAACGCGCTGAGCATATCGAACGCACAAGAAATCCCCACTACGCTAGTCCGCTTCACTGGTGTGCTTTATGGGCCGTACCCGGCGGTCTAACGATCGCTCGGGGTGCTGGCAGTAATTAAGGCAAATTTATGGTGCCGTCGTTATTAAAACAATCAGCTTAGGCTTCGGCTTCGATCAGTAGCACCCATTAAGCGGTTCGAGGGAGTGAACGATGAGGGTGAATCAGGCATTTGAAGGATAAATGAACTTCCTAAAACAAAACTTCAATCGAACCAGGGAGCTGATAATGAACAAGTGACATATTGTCGTGCTATGGTTTTCATAAAAAAAGGATTTCAAAAGCTTAATTAAAACACACCGCTCGCTCATCGCTAGGCATTGGATCATCACATAGTAGCTGTAGTATCACGGTCATAAAACTCGTTATCTTCAAACTAAAGCCTCCGCTACGTGAGTCAAGAAATCCATAAATCCTGCTCTCACGAACCTCACGATGTGCGTCCCTTAGTAAACATCCGGTACAATGTGCGGTGTGGTTCGTTTGATCTATATCAATACGCACATAAGGTTCACGAACGTGCGTGTTCGTCTCCCGAAGATAATCTTCAAGGGTAGCACCGTTCGTAGCATCCGAAAGTCTGGGAGGTTGATCGTAAAACGAGCTAAAAAGGAACCTAAGGCTCCATCACCACCGCTACCGAGAGGGTCATGACAACAAATCAGCCAAAGGATCAACCTGCAGCCAGATCAACCTTCGCCTAGCAACGTACACACACACACACACCAGTCGGGGTCGATGGTCACGAAAACATACCAAATTTCCAGGACGATTCCACCGGACGACTCGATACGCGCGTATGTGTGTCTATATTTTATAGGATCCACCCCGAAAGTGCGCATTGTGGATGATGTGAGGGCATAGATTTTCCGACAATTTTCCGGCCATAACTTCCCAAAAAAACACTAACCCGGATGGCTGGGTGCCGGTAGGCGCCTCGGATAAAAGCTTCCGCCACCGTTACCACCACAAGCAGGTAGACGAAATACGGAGCGGTTCGCTAAAAGCTGCCTCAATCTTCAATCAGCAACATCTATCAACGGCAGACGCCACATTACATCCGAGCTGGTGGTCGCGTAACATGACACCGTCGGGTCGTAAAACGGGCGCGCCGGGTGGAGCGGCACGAGCAGCTACGATAGCTACGGTCTGGCAAGAAATCAATACCTGTCTTGGGTGCCGAACGAACAGAATTGATGGCCTGCCGGAAGGCGCTTACGATCAGAAGGGGGGAGGGGGGAGGGGGGAGACACGCGGCAAAAGTGAAAACCGATATTCAATCCCATCGCGCGCCGTCGGGGCCGAGCCGCTTATTAAATGTTCGCACTCGGGTCGGAGACGTTCCGCAGAACATGGAACGAGATTCAATTATCCTATCTCGTTTTAATCTCGCCTCGGCTTTCTGGCCCGAACGGGAAACGCGTATTTCGGAAGGCAATCAGTTTGTTCCACCACCCTCTCCGGGAGTTCGATTGGATAAACGTAAAAATATGTGCTCTATACGTAAGTGTCTGTGTATTCGACCTTACCCAAATAAAACCGACTGTTGCGGCCGAGATGAATCGCATTCGTGAAACGTGAAAAATAAGCCGCTGGTGACGCGATTCTGTGTTTTCCACCCAATCGTACTCCCAGGTTCATATAAGGAAAGGAGAAGGAAAACGGCCGCCACTATCAACCCATGATGATTAGATGCAAATGTGTCTCGCGGCGTCGCAGTCGTCGGGAAGTAAAGGCTCTCACGGAACAACCGCTTCCACCGGGCCGATCGAGCCGTATGAATATTCAAGTGGAATCGGCGCGGGACCCCTCACAACCCACCGCGAAGTCAACCGAGCGTACGGGAAAGAAAAAACAAATCTGTTCACATCGTGGAATCGGTCAGGTGGCAGGCAAAGTCGTGGTTGGTGAGAAGTCGCGAAATTTGTTGAGGAAAAACCACATCAAACTGTTGTTGAAATGCTTTGCAGGGTTTCCTCACGGTTGTTGCAGCGACTTCACAATTTTTCGTAGTGTTATAACACTTCGTAATTTTGTTCAACATTCTATCATAACTGTGATAAATCTTGCAAGAATAAATTTACAATGTATGGAATGAATTAAATCAAACATATAAGTTTATAACAAATTACTATCATCCATATAGTTCAATCTAAAATACATAATTTAATTTGCATGACAATACTAAATAAAGTTGATATTTTTAATCACTAGTTAAAAGAAAGACATTTCAAACTCACTCTCGAAATTATTTACGAATATTTAATAATTGCCCTCAACATCCAGCAAATATTCAAAAAATTGCTTTTGAATATTGTTGCTTTTTAAATACTGTTATGAAAACCCTGTACTCTTGCGCTCAGAGTTTTGCGCCAGGCGCGTGGAAAACACTTACACTGGCATGACAGACGATGGCGACGAGGACGATGGCGAAACGAATTTCCTATTTGATAAATTACCTTCGCTTTCGACGGTCGGTCGCGCGAGTCCCTGCCAACACCACACCGGACGACCCATACTTAGGGTCTACTCAGAGTGAAAAAAACGAAAAAATTCTGGAGCCAAGAACACACGTGCGCGATTATTCTATTGCTCTCTCTCTCTCTCCCTCTCTCTCTCTCATGCTTTCGTAAAAAACGCGAAAGCGATTTGCAAGGTCAACAACACTTTCCCGTCCGACCAGGCGTGGCCAAATCGCGCGACCCTCGATTGCCCTTCGTTAACCTTTCGCTAATGGCGGGAACGAATCGCCCCCGGAGTCACGCACTTTGCCCGGCTTCCGGTGCATGGGTGTCGAGTTTGATTCGTGTTCTGTTGCGTTCGCCGTCCGACAAAAACACCTTGCGATCCTGCCATGCGAACAAGAGCAATCGGTTACGGGTTGCCGGGTAATTAAAGGGCTTGAGTTTAACTACTCGCCCGAGTTGCTCCATTAGGCTGAGAGGCGGTAGAAAGTAGAAAGGAACTCATTTCGGCCGGTTGAAAATGGCATTCCAGCGGGGGCACGGGTAGCAATGACAGTGCGACCGGCAATGACCGTCTTAATTATTAATCACCAGCTGGAGCCGCCCGTCGGGCATTCATCATGAGCTTTTTACCGAAGGGTGCTTAAAATCTCGCGAATTACCATTCATTTATTATTAAGGTCGATGCGGGTTGGACTCTATTTTTATACACTATGAATAAGAGAACACAACGTTGAGAAAGAACGAAATAGGAAAACGAAAGAGAACAAAAATTTCACAAAGTTAAGCGATGGTTTAGGGCAAACTTGGCCGTTTCAATATGATTGAAAATTTTCACTTCTCCGGAGAAGATTTCACCACCGGACCGATTTCATCCCGTGCCGTTTCGAGGTAATGAGCAGTTACGAGTAATTATTTTCATCCTGCCATCACTTCTGAGCGCTTGGCTTTATGCAAGTTTTTGTTGATTTGTTTTTCACAATCCACGGGGCCTCCATGTGGTCGGGTGAATTATTTTCCGCCCGAACAAATTTTCTCGTTACCAAGCGAAAACGAACTACCGAACCGAAACACTATGGCGCTGCGCACAGTTGAAGCTCTCCTAGCTTTCCCGTATGTAGCGTTACCATCATGATTACATCATTCAAAATCTTTCCGTCTCGCCACGCCACGTGACTCAGAAAAAATGGCCGAATCCCGACGTTTCACGTGCCCGGTTCGAGGCCATGAATTTAAAAGTGGTGTGAGCGACAAGCAGAAAGAAACAGATAGAAACAGTAAGGCCATACTTGCCTTACAGATTGATCTGTATGTGTAAATGTTTGTGTGGCTACTCATTCTAGCGTGAGGGTTCATTAACGATAGCATAACCTTCCGAGCATAATACTTCCAACAAATCCACGAATGGAAGTTAGCCGTTCACTTCCCGGAATAAAAAAAACATTGTTGGTAAAGATGGACAAATCTCTCTCGCCGGAACCGGATGCCCATGTGCCGTTGGCCATGTGCAGCAATCAGTGAGGCTGGTACTTCCCCCCAGAGGATCATCGGACGGGTTGGACTGCTCCGTATACTGCACGATATACGGAAAAGAGCATGATGCTTCACGGTTTGTTTAGCTTTCAACGTGCCAACGTATCCATTAGCAATGTTTTCTCTTGATGAGTAATCATGCATGGCATGATTTGTTGTTTTTGAGCATATTATCTCCTTAATTGATTATTTAAAAAAACGACAATTAACGAACATAGAGCTATTTGAGTAGTTTTCATTATTGTTATAAATATTGTGTTGGCTCATAACAGAATATCTTCATATTTGGTATCCCGCTTTTATAATTTAAACATTTTTCTTCTGAATCTGCTGAAGTCTTTCGTTGTATGAAGCAATATAAATGCATAATCTTTTGCTTGGAACAGGATTCCATCGTCCGTTCAACTTTTGTTATAATATCGCTAATAGAAAAAAAACAACCAGAAACTCCACACAAAAATCTGCCAAGACTCATCCCATCAGACAATGCAAAATGCGCTCCACATCTTTGCCGAACGCTTCATTAAAATCTATTATATGCATTTAATTTGCTCCAACGCAGCGCAACCCGCGGTCACGCGTAACCCAAAACCCCATTTCGAAAAATGCCTCAAACATCGGCCATTTAAGCCGCAAGGGTAAGTGTTCTGACCGAATTTCATTAGCGCCAGCCACGGGCACACCCACGCGTTAGTTTGGAAATGAGATGAATAAATTATTTTAAATCATGATCACCCTGCGTTTAATATTAATTTGTTGCGATCCTTTTCCCATCACCACTATCGCTATCGTATGGCGTTGGTTCGGCCATGGTGTTGTTGCATCACCTTCCGCAAGCATATACTTGGTAGTGGGTAGTAGCGTTAGTTGGCTTTCTGCTATATAATTGGACTGCATTCTTGTTGGAGCCAAAGCGATGACGAGTCCGTGCGAAGTGCAATTGCAATCACATTCACCCTCGGACTACCATCGACGTTGTTTTCATACGAAACAAAGTTCCATTTGCATACGGATCGAGTGCGAGTCGAGTTGGATAGCCGCGCGTGGGAAATTTAGCATTGCATGCGTTTTTTTTTCCATTGCATTTGCTGCGATTGTTATTGCTGCGTCGTTAATGGACGAGCGATTTCCACGTAGAAATTGATGTTTGGATGGATACAGGCATCACATAAGAAGTATGTAAGGATTGCAATATTATATGTAAATTTTAAAAATAACAAATAACATTTTGCTACCATAACGAACCATCAAACATCCAGCGTACCAAAACCAGATGACCAATTTTGACCGTGAGATTGATTTTGCATCACGCAGACAATTTATAAATATCCACACCGCCTCGAACAATCCAACTAACGACCAAAACGAAAAATCATCACGATGCACGTGTATCCGACCATGCATCCAAATCCGGTCATCTTTTGCTAGTAGATATTTCTCTTTGCAGATATATACCCTTGACATTCTATTCGTATTTTGTCTTCTCCAGTACGAAAGCAGAAACTGCCGCTTCGATCCTTGAATTGTCTGTGCTCAATGCAACACAAACAATCAGCAAAAAAAAAAGAAAATACGGATAAAATGGACGTATACAAATTTATCGATTATCTGGCTCTCTGAATCGGGTTTCCTCTTCCTTATCTGTTGAGGAATAAATTTGCTACTCAAGCTTTCACGAGACAAGCGTGCTTCCCACCGGTTTTTATTTGCGATTGCGAAATCTTTTTCTCGCCATCATTGAAACTGAACCGCGTTGCCCGATTTCGCCATAGACTAAAAGGGACATTTTGAGCGATAAAGAGAGGAGTGAGCAAGGTATCACTTTTCTCTTTTTCTATGTTTCCATCCTGTCACGCGCCCGCCCCAAGAGACACACGAATTGATGATGCGGCAAATTATTTTTCCTCTGCTTCTCGTAACACCAGCTCGGAAACGGGTGGTTTGCTGGATCAAACCGGACTTTTTTTACGTGAGTTGTTCTGAAATATTTCGTGGATTAGGGGAAAGTAAAGGTTTCTTCCTCCGTTCTCCCATTACACTCGTTTGATAGGCACGCTCACAGGGTGACAAGAATGATGTTTCGCGTGCCGGTCTTTGAAAACTCAAGAGTTTAGTCACCGGTTCGTCCCTTTTTGTCTCGGAATTGTGGAAGTGTAGCCGGGAATCGGAAGCTGCTCGCAAGCTTACTTTGCGAGCCGTTTGGTTCTCGCTTTCCGGTACGCAATCTAGGCGTGTGCGTGTCTGTTTTCAATCCTGCGTGCCTCATCTCTTGCGTGTTCACTGTCTTCTCTCTCAACGAAATGTTCAATAGTAGCGCCTCTGTTAATAGCATCTCGCCTGAAGTCTAGGCACAGTTCTTATCTCTTGCGTGTTTCCTTTTCGTCCAGTTCGTCTTTGTCGTCGATAGAAGGTGGCAAAGTTGGGCTCCCCGTATAGCCCACTCAAGCACTAGGAATCAAGTCAAGTGGGCATAAAACTCTAGGGAGCGCACGCACCAACACAGACGAGTTTAGGAACGAGTGAAGTTAATTGGCAAAATTGCCAAACTTCAGACGTCTTCATGCATTGCGTGCAAACATGCCAAGTTTCGAGAAGCGTTACGCATTGAATACCTGATAATGTTACATGCCATATTCTCTTTCAAAAACACTTATAAGACATTATAAGCTTCACACAAAACATTCGATCAACTTACGATTACATTAAACAGCAAATGCTGAAACATTTCACCCCAAAACACCACCTAACAAGGCGCGCTTATGCAAATGAGTGTTTTGTTAGGCACAAACTTTCGACCCACGATAAAAACGCGTCCTCCTAACATGCCTCAGATAAATGTGTCCATTTCGACGTGACGTGATGTTATTTTTTGTTTCGTTCTCCTCTCCAGTCCATTTTAAGGATTGCAACCTAACAAACAAGCAAACCGCTTTTCTCGTTTTTTCGTCGCTTCTCCGTTCCCTCCGGCCAATGATTTACGGTGGCTGGGTGGACAAAAGTTTTCGTCTCGATTCCTTGCACCGCCCAGGGGCACGCTTCAAAGCCGCCACCGAAATCTGCCTAATTCGTTGCGATCGGAAAACTGTTGAGAAACTTCCACCGCAACCCGTCACCCAGAACGAGAATTGTTCCAAGCCTCCCTTTGCCTTGGTCACATTTTCGCGTTCGCTTCACAACCAATCAAGACAAGCTATCAAAAATCCAACTAACAAAAAACAACCAAACATGCTTTCGTCCAGTTTACGTTGAGGCTAAGTAAGATTACGATGAGGCTAGCCTGCTGACGAAGGCAGAAAAGTTTGCTATTTTGTTCTTGTCAAAAATTGATTAAATCACACAGATTTGCTAATGCTGGGATGCTGGGAAAAATGAACGCAGCGGAGGTGGGTGCGTGCCGGAGAATTGTAGATAAGACTTACCTAAGGTCAAATCGTAGCTTACGAATAAAAGTGACCGTAATTTTTGTTCTTCAATCTTGCGTTTTTATAAATCTTTCGGAGCGTCTTCGTTTATAAATCTTTCCTTATGTTCCCTGAAACTGCAAAAACGATTTGCAGTTTTTTTATTCCCAAAATGAAATGCGCAACAATCTTTAAATGCTCCGGATACGAATGAATAAAAAGCACCCCAGATTTGCATTAAAACGAGCTGTCTCATTTTTTTCTCACAAACATTGACGTGTAAAGACTGGTCGTGAAACAGAACTTTGGCCACTTAAGCACCGCTTCAAAGGAGAAAGTTTCGTGCAAAACTTTTACCCTCAACGCTCAAGAATTGTTATGATGCACTTTCCGCGGGCGTTCCGGGCCAAATTTAACGAGCCACAGAACAAACGAGCTGGGTGAAACTCGTAAGCAACTGCTTACTTCCTAGCAACTTCCTACAACGCGTGGCGCGCTCGGCTGGTGGTCGCGGAGCGAAAAGAAACCAACTTTCATACACACAGCCGAAGCAAATCTTTCCCGAACATGTCCAGCCAGGAGCTCCATCAAAGTGTGCGTTTTTCTCGAAGCATCTCATCGATTGGTTACAGGGAAGTCGTTTCTTTATGATGTGCTTCGTTCGTTCGTCGCACAATCATTTATCCTTCAATACCCCTCTCGGAATGGGAGAGTGAGCCTCATACGCCTGGCTAATAGTAATCAGCATTTCAAGCTAGGCAAAGTGGCAACCATTACGCCTTCCACCCTGTCGGTCCGAACTAATCATTCCTTCCGAACTTATTAACGTTTCTTTCTCCGGAGACCAGCGCGTTCGCCCGGGAGGAACGTTGTGCGCGGCAAGAACATTCTTTATCATGGACGTCCATCGTTGCGAACGAACGTGTGCCACACTCGAGATGGGCAATAGCGTGCGCTGGGCAATCGCAATCGATCGCAATTCCGGTGGAAAGCGATGTGCCGCGCGGAGCGCATCCTCCCCACCCTGCCCAGCCGTGCGAAACAATAAAGCGCGTCCCGAACGGCGGGACCCAATATCGATACAATCTGTATCGAGCCCGATTCTGTTCCATCCCGCATGATGGCATGAGCTTGTGTATGAAAAATTATTGGAAGACTTCTCCTTTCCTTCCTTTCTTCAACTCGCCTCGAACAGTTTTTTCCTCCCCGCTCGGAAGACCATTGGCACGCGGAGAAAACTCATACAAATTCAATTAAAGAAATCCATCCCTTCCTCCCGTGCAGGAGGAGTTACGCCGCGGGTAATATCGCTGTAATTCAACCTAATGGAAAACGAAACAGTTCAATAAGGTACGGACGGTACGGACGAATCTGGGCTGTATTGGAATTGTTTTCCTAATCATCACCCGTTAGGGCGAAGCGTGATCGGAATGCAAATATGCAAGCGCACCACACACACACACACCCACACAATAAAGTAGCAATCATTTATTCATTTTTCGAACCTCGAACCATGCAAACGGTGGGAAGCTGTAAATGAGCAGGCGCATCGAGCGCGTTGGTCGCGGCGCGGTGCGTAATTAATGAGATGCCATGAATATTTGATGCATGAGGCTTCCACATGTTGGCTTTGCGTGGAAAAAGCTTCCATGAATGATGGATGTGTTTTGTAGCCATTTAGCTGAATAATGATTCCGTGTGGTTTTTTTCAACGGTTTTATTTTTTCATACTTTTTTTTAGTCTGTGCATCAAATTCCACCTTCATGCGTTCGTTTGGGGGTCCACGCAGAGGTACCTGATTATTACAGCGCACGCCATTGTGCGATTACTTTAGTGTAACTAAAGCACTGTTTCATGATATTTGCATTCAATTCACGTAGCTCATCCACCCGCACTGAACTGTGAGCTATTCAACCCGGGTGCATATTTTACACTCTTTCACCCTTACCTACCTCCCAACAAGTCAGCAATCGATTGAAAATGGGAAGCGATTCATCTTTGCGATGAAGATTAATGGTAATCCGCTGC
Organism: Anopheles farauti No. 4; assembly: GCA_000956215.1. Lineage (NCBI taxonomy): Eukaryota > Metazoa > Arthropoda > Insecta > Diptera > Culicidae > Anopheles > Anopheles farauti No. 4. Next base: position 8,872 of record JXWZ01005124.1, on the reverse strand, counting down.
TGCTGCTGCTGCTGCTGCTGCTGCTCCGCTTCTTCGAACCACTCGGTAATGGCTTGGTGTGATTTTCAAATCGTTTTGCACCCGAAAAACGTTTGCCCATGACGTCGAATCGGGAACCGGGCAGCGGGAGGTTTTGATTCCTCAATCTTAATTTATACATTTCCTTCCCGCAAGCGCAGACACACATGCATGCCTCCCCTCTCGTTTTCAATTTTCAAACCATCCCACTTTGCTCGTAAAGGCACGCGACAGCAATCGTTCCGCACCGTATGAGTCAATAACGAGGCGAAAAAAAACCCCCGAATGTAGTCGCTTTCGGAAGATCGAAATTGCGATTGAGGCAATAGTAAGAGGATAGCTATCAACATCACATCGCTGTGATGTGATGAGCCGTCCCGTGTTTACTTAACTACACTTCGATAAACATAAACATGAAAGTGAGAGAAAAATCACTTTCCACCGGGCACTGGGCGTCTCCATCTGAGTCGATTAAAAGGTACGGTTCGGTTGAGTCACCTTGTGTGGTGGTGATGGTGGTATCACGTGAGGTTGCGGATACTGTGTCTGTGTTGAAAGACTCATCATGGATGCAGTAATGAGCTATATTTCGGTCGCATTTGTGCTGATGGCGATGTGTAACACCGGACCAGCGGCGTCGAAAGGAAAAGGTTATTAACGGATACACTAATGGAAATGCTGTTGCTTGTTGCGCTTCGGCCGCCGAGGGGCTCTTTGCTAAGAAGCTAATGGTGTCGGGCTGTTCGGTCAGCTAGTGGCGGTACGTATTTTGAAAGTAACGACCCCACAGTAGCTAAGTTCATTATACCACTCCTGGAGCGACAGTCGAATTGCGTGCGTGCGTGTTTGCTTGCGTGTGGAAAACGCACGCAACAACTTCCCTTCCCCATCGTAACTTCCATTCGGATACCACGGTTTCCGCTTTAAGCTAGACCGGCTTTATTACCCTCCGCACTGCATCTGAGCGCTGCTGTGAGGACCGTTCGAGAGAAGTCAGCGAACCGTACCATTAGAATGATTGCTCGCCTCACAATTTCACAATCCGTCTAGTCATGGTGGTCATTTGTGAAGGTAGGTTGGAAGGAAATCAACAGTTTATCTCTTTGCGAGTAACAGATTTACACCGAATTGTCTTTAGAAAAGATGATACAAACTATCGAAACGTCGTTTTTTGCAACACTTTTTTGGGGGTAAAATAAATCTCTACACAAAAGTGGTGTGACACGACAATAAAACATCGCGAACTGAGAACGGAAACGCAGGCAAAGTTCAAGAACAAAGCGCCAAACGAAGCACATCTAGCTTTGTTACTTGCATCACTTTTGTTGAGAAGTGAAGTGAAACGTGCAGTACGGATAAGACACTTCGCTTTTTTTCGCTTTGGTTCCCAGTTTGCCCTTTGCTTTCACTCCAAAAGCGTGTAACTGAATGGAAATGAATGGTTTTTGTGCTCTTTTGCCCAAACTCAATCACTCTGTCTCTCCTCCTTTTTCTTTTTGAAAAACTCTTAATCTTTTACACAATGACATTCAGAACTGCATAAAGTAGAAATGCAAACCATCGCCATAACGCCTGTTTATGGTGCTTGGTGCAATCCTTGATTTTTCACAGTCACTTGGGATGCTTCTCGGACGAGCGGTCTGAAAGATCGTACACATCCAATGAGATACCTACAAACAAACATTCTACTGTACTTGTGCTATGTGTACGTGTGTTCTATCACAATTTTCACTAACATCTTTCTCCAGCCATTAACTACTTCACGTTCCTGCGCGCGCGTGTTTGTGCGTGTGTGTGTCTGTGTACCAGGTGACTCACACACACACACAAACGGTATATCTGTTTCCTGTGGCATCCCGGAACGCACTCAACCGCACCATCGAACAATCGCACAATTTACCATTCACTCTTGCAACGGCAGGCAGCACACACAGCGATTTTTACCAACGTGAAAACACAACGAAGCAAATGAGGAAGACACACGCGCGGCCAAGTGATTCACTTCACAAGATGACGTGAGCGTGCGAGCGAGCTTTCCCGTCAGACGCGTCCACAACTCACGCACGCGCTAGCTAGCGGACTAGCTGGCTGACTGGCTGACTGGCTGGCTGGCTGGCTGGTTGGGTGGTTGGCTAGTTGGCTGAAAAACACGACGGGTGGCGATGGTGGTGGCCAACTGTTCACAGCTCGGCCGACGAAAATCGACTAAGCCCGACAGCGACGCCCGGAGACCCGAGTGCCATGTTTCTGAGCGGTGGCAAATTCGGCTTCGGGTTTCAAATGTTCGTCTAGCCAAACAGGGGAAATTCGGCTCTTTTTCTGGGGCCGGCGACCGGCGTGAGTTACAAGTAGTGTCCCCTCCGTGTGAGTGCTGCTGGATGCTGCTGGATGCTGGAGTTTTACATCGCATTCCAGCGTCATCTTCAACCACCGTTAAACGCGTGAGTGACGGTAGTAGCAGGGAAAGGGAAAGCGTGAAACAAACAACGCTCGCGAACACACAGCCTGCCTTGATGACGACAGTGTCTCTGTGTGCATTTTTCTTCCTGCTGGGATGGTTTTTACAGCACTGTACTTGAGCGTTTTGTGTGTGTTTGTGCTAGGAGAAGGTATCAGCACACCGGCTGATGAATCGCGGCCGTTTGCACACGCCCGAACAGACCCCAAGTAAGGAAGTTCCGCTTTGAGGTCGTGATTGCGGTTTCGTCCTCGGAGAAGTCTATGATTTTATCCAATGCACTCTGCTTTCGTTCGAGCAGAACATTACTATTAAACCACAGCACCCTTTCCACTGATTAGGTGGGCTCCTGCTAGCCTTACGTGGAAGTTGACCATGGAGGCAAAGTATCAAATGGAGTCGAAAAAAAGGTTCGTCCTGCGGAATATGTTCACCAAAAACACATCGCTGCCTACGAGTCGTCTACCCGGGCGCAAAGTTTCGTGGAACACTTCAACCCCAGCTCCGCTGCTACCCAAATGAAATACCCAACCGTCCACCGTTCTAAGTTCTTCACCACTCCACATTTTTCGATGAGGAAAAAGGAAATTGTGGTTGCGAAGGGGAATGGATCCCACTCAATGCACAAAGCCAGCACGGTTGGCCCCATGCGGCTTCCGGGAGCGATTCGTAACGCTTGCCAGCGCCGTATCTTTCCGTAATTATACGGTGAACGACGTGTTTTCTGCTTCTTTTTCGCGTATCCACGTATCCAGTTCCATGCGTGAGAGAGGCATTCGCAAGCGAACTTTTAACTGACAGGGCCCACACGGCCAGTGCAAAGATTTCTACTTGAGGTAGTTTCGGGACGCGGGATCCAGAGGGAGAGCGAAATGTGAAAAAGAAGAGATGGCAAAAATCAAATAAGCGCAAGAAAAACTTCCTCAAAGGATAGCTCAAACGGCGGGGCAACGTGTTTCCACCGAAAACCGACACCACCGTCCAAAACGTCGTCAAATGCCGTGCGTCATCTGGCACCGACCAGCGAAGCAGGAGAAACAGCGCGAACGCGAGTCACAGGCGAGAAGTAGGCTTTGCATCGTCCCGGACCAACTTTTACTGAAACAATTGCCATTTGCCTTTTCTTGGCCCTTTTGTGACGCCATCCACGTGAACGCGTGTGTGTGTGTATGTTTTTGTGTGTATTTTTTTCCAAGCATTCTCCTGTAATATCCTAGCCTTTATCCGTCCGCAGATTGGCCCAGTGGGTGTCCTTCCTCGTTCCATCTCCGCTCCACTCTACGATACGCTCCATCGACGGACTTAATTTTCACCCTCTTCAGCAACCGGAAACAACTACCCGGCAGGGAGGAAGACAGCGGCGTAGCGGAACCGGAGTGGAAGCTGTCCGAGTCCTTGCTCCCGATTCAGTCCCGCGAGGCCTAACGCTACCGATCATCTCATTTTCAAGAGGCCCGCCCGGTCCCCGGTCTTCTCCACCTTCCGTAACCCGATCGCCCACATGTTATCCTTTTTCCGAGGACATTACGAAGCCCCTGGGCTGGGAGCGTTCCGTTGGGCCGGTACCACGCTGAGTGCTATCAGGCCACCCGACCCGATCCCGGAAAAGTCCTTATTGATCGACTCAGCACTCAGCACGAGTACCCGAAACCCGACCAACCCGGAGCGACACGAACGTTACGTTACCACGGGCAACCGAAACTCGCGACTCGTGTTCGGAAAATGCCTATCTCTTCTCTCCTCCTCTCTCCTTCTACACACAGCACACCCACAATATGCAACAGCCACCGAGCCTTTCCAATGCCATTTCGACATCATCATTATCATCATGGTTTGTACCATCCCGTGTCGTTATCTCTCGCTATTGCAATGGCTGTGTGAGTGTTAACGCCGGATTCTAGGTGTATCTTGTTTAATGTGCGTATGTGTGTGTGTACGTATGAGTGTGTTTGAGAACATATATCACACAAGCGTAGGTGTGTTTGTATAACGAAAGAAACCACTTCCAACGGCGAGCTGTGTGTGTGTGAAGCCTGCTGAGCAAAGGATACAAACCGATTGCACACATAAACACGGTTCAAGAGCTGCTCGGTACGATAAATCCCCGAGACTCGCATTCGGTTGCCGGTGGGTCAGATGAGAAACTTCCGTTTCCCACCGGTCCTAAGAACACGATGCTGTCCTTTGGCAAAAAAGTGCCTGCTGGGTCAAGTGCCGTGAATGTTTAGTGGCAGTACGTGTTCCAAGGACAACAAATGCGACCCACGTACCTGGTCCCACGTTTTACCCAATTGTAGGAAAAATTCACCCAGCACGCGGTCCCCTCCCCTCTCCTTAAGCAGGTGAGGATACTTTTTCCGTGCCCTTGGCACGGTGTGGAAAGCCATCTGCTCGATTGGAATCTCTTCCCATTCCGTTGCTGTTTGCTGTTGTTTTTGTTGCACTCCTATTATCACAACGACACACAAACACTCCCCAACCATCGCCGCCCAGCATCAAACGCTGGTTCAATCGACTGGAAAGCTATGGGTCCAATCAAACGTACTGTTTGCCATCAAAGTGATAGATTTTATTAGTCACTTGAATAATCGTGCCCATAACAATATCGTTCAATTATATGGTGAGAACAGGCCTCCAGGTCCAAACTCGCGCGTGACAAACGGAAAGCGTATGGCACCGATATCGATACGAGCATTTGTAAGTATTTGTATTGTCGGTGAGAAGAAAATAACACATAATCTGTAAATGACGAAGAACAAATGGAGCAATCTGGAATAAATTACTTAATTTTATTATCATTGTATTTACGCCTAATATTTGTTATTTTCTTGTTTTGTTTTAATTAGATTTCAAATACCTTCCTGTTCCTTTCTTCGCTAGCTCAAATGTAACGTATGCAAAGGTAAGTTCCCGAGAGCAGTGATTAAAAACATCGTCATTTCGATTATTTTGTATGCTTGACATCAAACATAAAAAACGGTTAAACTGATCTATTCAGTCGCTATTCAGTGTTGTTTATTGAATTTATAATTATGTTATTGTAATAAGTAATAGAGAATGATAAATAAGCTTACTTACTTTCACTAACTTTACAAAATCTCCAGCGGTATAATGCTGAATCTAATTAATATTGTATGACCTGCAGGTCGTTTTTTGCCACCTTAGAAGTGTAGTTCCTCATTGGAAAATGAAAATGTAAGCAAAATCATCATCATAGAAAAATCACAAATCTTCTCATTGCAGATTTCCCACTGTTGTACTTGGCGCTTCAGAAAGAGATTTTTTATTCATAACTATTTGAGCATTATTTATGAAGTAAATCACCCGAGTAATTTGACGACATTGAATTACATCTTCTACTTAACATTATATTTAAGCGAAGCTAATAACTCTTTTTATCAATCTTTAAATTGTCACTGGGAGAAATGTGCTCTTTAATACACTATTTCGCATGTGCGAATTTTTGTGTTCAATGTGTACAATCCCACCCACCATACGCACGAAAATCCGAGCACACCAAAGGAAAAAGCATTCCTCACAACGCACACAACCCAGGAGGAGATCGCTCCTGTTGATGATTAATAGGGCACGATAAACCTTCGCCCACAGGGAAGAACACCTTCGGTAGGGTAAAAACCTACTGCCAAAGCTCAGGACCGCTCACTCGTCAACCGCAATGCACGTTGTTCGGGTGTTTTTTTTTTCTTTCTCCACTAGAAGCTTTTTCGAACCACCACCAGCCCAGGTATGCGTTGGCATCGAGACCGTTGTACACGGTCTGAAGCACCTCTCAAACACTTCACCCTCAAACAGGGAGCCAGAGGCCATGGGAGGTTTGTAATAGAATATGCCGCCTGCACCAACAGCAGATCATGTGCTAGCGTGATAGTTTGTTCGCTGAAACCATCCTTCTCTGGCCTTGGGCCTAGAAATAGATCAATTCCCCGAGCCATGTGAGTTGGTTACAGGCTGCGTTTGGTGTTCAATGCACCAGTGAACGAGCATAAACCAGAATCTAACAAAAAAACACACAGTTGCGTTCAAATCTGCTCCCAGAATTACGACACAAATTCATACAGCGAACTGCTTCGCATCGAGTTTACTAAAGCCATGTATCGCATCGTTCTAGAAGGGATTTTTTTCTCCCTACCTCCCTACGGGGGCTGCAGGGCCCCCCACAAAGGGCCGAAGCCTTTTGAAACAGGCGAACGCACCGGCCTGATTGCATAATTGAATTTCTGTGTTGAATCGCGCGGACAGCCCACTAATTGAACGCCCGCCAAAAGACTTACCGCAGTGCAAGCGCTCTAAATTACAAGTTCCGCTCCCGTGTCGATTGTTCCCAGCCCAGCAGCCGCTGCCTTACTTACCTGCGGGCGAAAAGTTGACGAGAAATGAAAAGGAAAATGAAATTAATTAATTATAAAAACTTATTATGCCTACAACAGCTAGTGAGTAAAATTCAATGACATGGTTTGCCCATGTATTGTTGCGAGTTACAATGAAATAAATGAGCTGTCTCGCATGTTCTCGATTCGTATGGAGTCTGAATGACAACACAGGGTCACATATGTTGCTTATTTGCAAAAAATGATAAAAAAAACCACTGTCACTCCAAAAGAGCCCCCTACAACCTAATTTTATGGATAGATACTTAGCAGAGCATACAGTTTATATCTCCTATCCCATCTCTAGCCATTGTTTTATCAGTTAGAAGAAGTAAAATCTCACCAGCGATTTGTGTAGAAATTTCGACAAGCTTATAGCCTATATTAACCTCTGTTTGCAAGCAGACGCTGCAGCAACAGCACTACAAATTTTTGTATCTCTGCCTTGTTGATTTATCGGTATGCTATATGTTTATGCAGTCCAAAGTCCTGTTTTTGACACAAAAGATAAGGATTGAAAACATCCACCGAAGTCACTCAGAAGCTTCTCTTCCGGTCTACTTTAGATAATTTTCGCTTTAGCGTACAATCGCTAGAACGTAGGGGTAGGTGCGATCTTTATCAATTGTCGGTCTCATTGAGGATCATTCATCCTTTACGACGAGGTACAAAACCATTTGGGTCGCAAAATCTCTTTGAAAATCTACAAAAAAAAATGCTTTATCCTTTTACACTCATTCATATTCTAAATTCATATTAGATTATGTAAGTCTCATACCAAAACCATCTTCTATTGTTTCCACAACATAAACTGTTTCCTGCTCTGCATTTTCATTTATCTTTCCTCACTCTTTTTTATACAATCTTTCAGATGCCATGCGCGCTAGGTTTTATATTCTTTCATCTGTTTCTTTATGTGTTGTTGTTTGTTCCTGTCGGTTCGGCTTTCATAATAAGTTTAATAATAAGACTATAATAAGTTTCAGTTTCAACTGTATGTTAAACATAATAATAAAATTTCATAACAATAGTTGATTTAGCTTTTTAGCTTGTAATAAATAGACAATGTTCGCATCATCATCAATTGCTGACCAATCTTTCGCTACACGGGACCCAAAAGCACATGGAGCCTGATAGCGCTGCAAAGCCAATCAGCGAATGGTGTAAAAGTACATTTTCACCACCTTCTTACCACCGAAAGGAGGTTCCCACAATTGTGGAAAGAAATCTTGCTGACGGTGCACACTCTTCGCATAACCTTTTCATTTAATTTCGATGGTATGCCTTTCCATACTGCACACCACCGCCACATCAGGTAGCCCGTGGACGACATTCCATATCGGAGTTTTGGGATTTTCATAAATTGTTGTTGTCCCACTGCGGAATTTGCCCAATGCAGAGGTTGTAACTTTTCCCGAAAAGCCGACCTTTCATCTCTCGACCCTCGGTACTCGTGCCGGGGGGCAGGGCGTGGCGGTGGTCGGTGTTGCTGCGAGTAGACTATTTTTGAGAAGTACCTTTAGCCTCGGTACCAGTGCTGCCCTTCAGGATGGACTATTTATTACGGTCAACTGATACGCCCGAAGGCGACCTGACTGATATTGCCAAAGCCGTGCGCGCAGCCGTGTGAAATTGGGTTGAGTGTGAACAAATTTCATCCACTCCACCTTATTGGCAGCACCAGCAGCACACCGCACGACTCGTTGGCTTCTGATCTTCCATACCTACCGTGGCCGTTGGAGGCGGCACGAAATGAATGTTTTAATTAACAGCTCGCACGTACTAGCGACAGCCACGATGACGACGACAACGCCGTTCAAGATTGCTTCGTATCCGCTGATAGACCATGCACGGAAGTAGAAGCGACTAATAATGAGCTCCGAACGCCTTTCGATGCGCACGGGCCTGCATCGCCCCGTAAGTCAATCAATTCTCATTAATTATTCTTTCTGTTGCGGTAAAAAGCAGTGAGCGCCAGTTTGTGAGCCGGTCCGTGCCGTCTTGGGGG
>JXWZ01005123.1:0-19270 GCA_000956215.1 Anopheles farauti No. 4 | reverse complement strand
GCACCGCAAAGAAACACCAGCAAGGAACAAATTGTGTGACGCTTCCGGTGCGCTTATTGACTACGTGCCCACACAGAGGGTCTGGCCTCAAGTCTGGCTGAGAACACGTTGAACCGATCGTAAATCGGTTCTTTGTCTTCACTTCCCGCTCGTTCGACAGCATCCGGTGCAGAAGCGAAACAGTGAACAAAGTGCCAGTGTCCGTGGGAATTAGCAGAGAAGGATGAGAAAAAGGATACTCCAATAAAAAATAAAAACCGGAATTGTGATTTGAAAAGGACGTCACAGGAAGCGGAAATCTTCCGCTTACTCGCACACACACATTCGTAGCAAACAGGATATGCTGCAACACGGATCCTGGCGTTGTTAGAATGCTTCCAAAGACAAGTGCCCTCCGTTACGGATCGTTTCATTGCACCTTTTCGCGGAAAGGGAACTCGAAAAAAAACCGTTCAATCAATCGTTCAAGCAGCTCAGCATGCGCGGGACGCAAGCGGAAGATAAACAAACAGTTTCTTGTCGCTTGTGAAATTATCGGAAGTGCGAGAAGCGCAACCCACCGGACACTGGCGAGCGGTGTAAACACACATAAAGCCGTTCGCTGTCGAAAGATGCGTTGTGTGTGTGTTTTTTTTTTGTTTTTCGACTCCCGCGGGAAACCGTAGAACAACATCAAAAAGAAACACCCCAAACAAATTGGATACTGCGATGTTTTTTTTTCTGTGTTGCTTTCTTTTCGATGCAGCCGCCAGAACAATCTACGGCGCTGTTTCGACTCCCGAAAAGCATTTAAAAAAATCCATAGCGCGCGGAATATCCAACCCAGCGTACGCTCTGCCTGGGATGCGATCGTTAGGATTTTAATTAATTTAGGTTAAAAAAATATAAGCAACGCATCGACACCCGTTGAGACGTCCTCTGGGATGGTGCATCTCGGCACCATCCCGGAGCCACTCGTGTGCCACTCGCGAGGACATCATGCTTCCCAATCGCAGAACGCGCGGAGAACAGACTTAAGCGAGTGCAATTAGAATGACGCTGATTTGATTTAATTTACGGTGCTACTTTGCACCCCTTCGCACCAATAAGCCACCAGCGGCCACCCCAATCTTTATTGCCGCCCGCGAAGCGCCACACCCTCCTACTGATCGAATGAGTCGGTCGAGGACGGTCGGATCGCGCGCTCGCACCATGGGAAACTGCGAAACACTTTTTTCTTTTTTTTTTGCACCCGTTTCGTGTGCCTGTTTTTATTGTGCCAAACGGTCGGTGATGAAATCAGCGCTCGGTGAGAACTTTCCGCGTTGTGAAAGATGCCTTAGATAATCTCGACCCTACTCCCATGGGCAGGTGCTGGTAGATACGAGTTTTTTTTTTGTTTTTGTTTTTTTGTTTTTTGCAAGCGAAAGCTAGCGAATGGCCCTTATGTAAAACGAGACCTACCATGCCGCGTGGAACGCTTTTTGAGCCGGTCATATGTGTGGTTGGGACACTCGCAATTGCAGTAAATGGAGAGATGCTCTCCGTCTCCTCTCGGTTCGTTTCGGAAAAACGTGTTTGCATGGGCTCGCCCCTTCAGATAAGCCGCGGTTCACCTCTTCCTGGTTGTACACCTGACGCTCACTTGTCCATAGTTACACTCGACCCATATCTTATCGCGCACCAAGCTCGATAGCAGGCTGCGCCGAAAAACGATTGATCTGGGTTCAGTTTTTGATGCGAAAATTCCAGCTGAATCCATGACCACTATGCGTGGTTTTAGCATGTTGCGTGACTCTGACTCAGATTCACAAATCGGAATTTGTTTTCTAAAAAAAAAAATATTTCAAGTTGTACGAGTCTTGCAGATTCGGTGATGAAGACTCCCAATGTGTTCTTGGAGCTAGAGAATTTGGAAAGTATTTTTAAAATCAAATTTTCGCTCCAAAAATCAATGCCATCTTGGATTCAATGAATCATTCGTGAAACTTATATTTGTACAACTAAAGTCATAACTCAGACCATCCAGGTGCTTGACGTGACCTATTAATAAGAATAAAAGCCTCACATTCTTTCGCTTCTGTTATTATTCGATAATGTTTCTAAAAACAATGAATATGTCTTTGCTGTTTGAGAGTTACAAATCGGAATATATTCATGAATCTTGATTGATTCATGTTCAAATATAGCTAATCTATCTTATTATTGACACATACTTTTTACTTTTATTATTTTTTTAAACCTTTTAATAGACAACATGTCAATCTATATGCTTTTGTAAGCCTCTAAGGAGGATCGATATCCCAAAATATCCACGAAGCCGTTCTGTTTCTCTGGCCAGAACCTACCAGCACAATCCGCGTACTGGCGCATAAATAAAACATTTCGATCGTGACTCATCACCGCATTTTTGTTCGATGCGATGCGATACAAAAACCTCGCACCATATGCGGGACAACAAGAACAGTATCTAAAAAACAAAAGAAAAAAAACACACGCAAAACAATTTCGGACCGCGCAGGCTTATCAACGGCTCCACAATCGCCTTATCGAAGGTGCGGTGCGATGCGCGTTTGCCATTTGTTTGCCAACTTCGATAAACTGGGCGCGCTTCTCGCACCTTACACCTTCGGTAACCTGTGCAGCACTCGTTGCGAGGCGTCCGAGCGGCTCGGAGCAGAAGAACTCTGCCCTAGTTTGGGTTTTCGATCCCCGTACGTGACCAAACGTGGTGCCTAGTGCACCAGCGAAACTCCGAGAGAGGCTCGCGAGACGTGCCGTTGCGGAAGTGAGGTGGATTTCGTTGGAAAGAAGAAGGACTAGGTGTCCTTTGCGGATCGTATCGCCGAGGATCGTTAGCTCGGGGAATTCTAGATTTCTTGGAACGACGAGAGACGATCAGGTTACAGATATAGAGATAGTGGTAGGTGTAGGTGCGACAGTGTGTGAGAGTTTGTGTGCGCGCTAGTCATCATCGTCACGTTCGGTATTGTTCGGTCGCGCGTTGAAAAGAGAAGTGTTCCCATGAGCCCAGGCTATATCTATCTATCTATTGCATTACCGAAGTGTCTGTTGACAGTGTCGCACGCGCGGAGAACGGAGTCGATGGTAGGCCGAAAAAAACCAGCCTTTAAGTGAAATTCCGCCCGGTGTCCCGATGAGTGCGGTGCGGTGGTTTGATTGAATAGTGTTGGTGGTGTGAAAACGGTGACGGTGCCACGGAAATTCCACGAAACCGGAAACGAGTTTTCATCGCCGTGCGCACCGCGGCAGTGTTTAAACAATGCGCCAAAAGCGAAATCGAAAGCCCAGCGAAAAGAGGAAACAATTTACGGCTGCTTCTGCTGCGGCCGGTGTTAGTGGTGGTGTTGGTGGTGATCGTTGCAGGAAACAGCGCCGGCCCGTAGCGTTCGTTGTTGCGGTTCCACTCAGCTGTCAACTGGATCAGTCCCATTGTTTTGGTGCTGTCATCCGCCACAATGTTGTACGAAGAGGAGGAACATTTTGCATCGTCACCGTTGCGGCGCCCCGGACAGTGGCCGCCCGGGGACGGGGGAACGAACGGTGCCCTGTCGCCGGAGGATGGCAGTGCGGACAGCGGTATCGGTGTGGACATCGGTTCGGTGGAAAGCACGGCACCGACAACAGGTGCCAGTGACAATGAGGACAGTCTGTCGTGCGATTGTGTGTGCTCGTGCTGTTGCAAGTGCCGGGAGGAAGGCTTGGAGGCAGGTACGCCCGGTTCGGTCACCTCGCCGGTGATCGCGTTCCTATCGCAACAGTACACCCGGTTGCCCTCGCTGCAGCCACCGACACCTCCTGTTGAAGTCCCACCGGAATCGAACAAACCCAGTGCTCCGGAGGCCCGTGATACTAGGGCCGCTAGATCTCGTTCCACCTCCCGCCTGGAGGATGTGGTGCTGATGGCCACGAACGTCAAACGTCACCACGACGACAACACGATGGCGGCCATCGTTAGACGTCGGCGGCGTTTGCAGCTGCGCGCCAAATCCGGTGACTTTCAGTCACTGCCGTTGGTCGTACCGGGGACAACGCCAGCGGCAGAGCCAAGCCAAGATCATCACCATCATCCGGAGGACAAAGCCGCCGTGGTCACCGCTACACCAAACAGCGGCGGTGTGCGCACGTTGGAGATAAAATTCGTATGGTAATTAACTCCGCCAGAGGAGCAGCGCGCGCCGTACAAGGCGGGGGCCGTGTTCTCAATATTATTCTAGTCGTGTTTCTGTGTCACGTAAATTATCCATATCGCACTCCCTCCTGCTCGTCCGCCGCCAGGCAGGAGAAGCGATTCAGATCGCGCTAGCCCGATAGCAGTGAATCGTTGCGAGACAGAGCGAGCGATCTCGTTTATTACGCTACCTTCCCAGCGAAGACGCCCGTGTTTAAGATAGATGCGGACGGCTGTGTGTGTGTGCGGGTACGGTTCAAATCGTAAGGTCAACGAATTTTGAAGGAGCACTTCATCCATCCCCTAGGCAAAGATGACACACTACGGCGGAAGACGCCGCGTCAGTTCGGTGCTATTAAATTACTTCTCCGGCAGAAACACGACGATGTATGTCATCCGCTTATATGAACATCATTCACGGAGGCGCCCTCCACGGAACTACTACCAGATAGGAAGGGGAACTTGATAGGTCCGATAGCTTTAAGACGCTCACCCACTACACCTATCTTCGAATTGTTTGCTTTCCGTCCCAAGCTTCTATCCCTCAGGAGGGCTCTCTTCAACAATTTCTGGAGGGACAGTTGGAAAACCCGTGGCGAGCCTTATCTGTAGGGTGAGAAACTTTGAAGGTTTCCAAAACTTGAAGCTGGTGCTCTTAAGACGGGACTTATATCTTAATCGCGTCACGGCGTACGGAAGCGTTTCGGGTTCGGATTGTGGTTCGAAGTTCCCCCAAGTTCGGGGAGACCTTTCAAGGAACGGTTTGATGTAGAAATGCACCTCAATGTCTAATGAAAATATAAAAAAAAACAATTACCACAAGGTGACCTTTAACCGTCACATTTGCCGTTCGCACAACCATCTACGCCGCAAACCTTTACGAATGATTTAGTGTAACAGTGCAACGACTTTTGGCGTGGTTTTGGCATTCCATTCGTCCACCTTTGAAGAGGTGTTCGTGTGGACAAACTTCGGTCTCAACAACGCGCCACAACGCTTGTAATATGCAAAAAAGAAAAAAGAAAACCCACACCCTTTAAACCCATTTTCATCACGCTCTCCGCTGCAATCCGATTTGTAGTTCTATTTTCACGCTGTCCCCGGGATGGTGGCGGTGCCAAATTATTTACGATCGCTTCTTGTGCCCCACGTCGCACCTACACCGGGGCATGGTACCGCTAATACAACACCGAACGCGACCGGTATGGGGAGAGGGCGGAACGGAAACAACCAAAATCAGAATAAAAGTGAAAAATTGCACACTCAATGGCGTTCCTCTCGCTTCCGTTTACTACGTGGCCGTGGTTGCGTTGATGGTGGCGGGTAGGTAGGGTAAGGTCGTCTAACTCTCCAAAGCAGAGAGGGTGCTATAGAAATTGCACAAACACACACACGCACGCACACACACATAGCCACGCAGAAAACCTTAATAACATCCTCCATCCGTACGGTGGCCGTTATTTATAGGCAGAAGGAATTCACAGTTCGTTACCCACAAACACATGCGCTACACGCTGCAAAGCGCATTGAAAGCAAACTAGCCAAACGATCGGCTTGATTATCGATGGAGGATGGAGGACCCCCCCGGCGAGGGGGTTACCGCTTATTGAGCGATTTTCTTTCTTTCTTTCACCCGCCGCCCGGTGGAACCGGGATGGGTGAAATGAAAACGGAAGAAAAGGGTGTTAATTAATATTTTGGAATGTCAATGACATACAGGAGGAACATTTGCACGCCAGCGCGTGCTTCCATGCGTCCAGGAAGTTGTCTCCACGAACGAACCCTTTCTTCTTCTGAGCTGGGTGAACCGATCTCGACATCCCTGCTGGTTTATACGCTCGCCGTGAGTGGCGAGCAAAACCGCTCTAATAACGCTCACGAACGAACAGACACCCAGCGAGGTGACAGGTGATCGTCGTCGTCGACAGCAGCGTCTGTTCCAAGATCCAACAAGATCATCCGTAAACACGGACACGACGCGCACCGCACTATTTCAAAGGACGGGAAGATGAGATTTAAAGTCTAAATTTAGACACCCTTTTGCTCTAGCGTAAATGTCCCATCGACGCACACACTGGCGGGAGACATCTCGTCTGAGATATGACTTTCTTTCGAGGGACTCGATTCACTACCCTTGCCTGCTCCCCTCCCGACACGACTCGAACTCGAATTACACGATGGATGGTGCGCAGTACGCGCCGGAACGTTCGCCCGATTTGTAACCCACTTTTTTGGTCCCGTTTTTGCAGGTATGAACTGTCGCAGGATCTGCTGGACAAGCAGATCGAACTGTTGGAGCGCAAGTACGGTGGAGTGAAGGCACGCAACGCGGCCCTGACGATTCAGCGCGCCTTCCGCCACTACACGATGGTGAAGAAGTTCGCCTCGATCACGGCGATGGCAAAGGCGGAGAAACGCATGAGCCGTCGGGTGCAGCAGCAGCAGCAGCAACAGCAGCAGCAACAGAGTGAGATGGACATGATGCACCATCCACATCCACACCTTCAGCCGGCCCTGGAGGACGGTCAGATCTACGCGACCGAGGATGGTACGATGGTCGGACAGCAGCGTGTCTGTGCAACGTGAGTATGCGATCGAGTGCACTTTCGTTCCAGCGGGAGATGCTAACAGTTTTTTTTTCCTTCTCCGCAGCATCTCCGCAACACCGCCCGGAACACTGCACCATCGCGTGACACCGGCCCGCTCGATGTCGCTGCGCGAACGTCGGCTCGATTCGAGCCCGATCCCACGCAGCCAGTCCGGTGCGGCATCACCCGCCCCCGTCCCGATCACCTCCTGGAGCCAAAGTCCAACCCAACTGGTGACGGGTACCGCTTCCACCCAGCAGCAGCAGCAACAGCAACAGCAGCAGTACACACATCCGCATGTAAATATCCTTCACCAGCAGCAGGCACAGCTGGCCGGGTACGGCTACACGCCGGCCGTTTCCGCCTCGTCCCACGCGGTCATGCATCAGCACCAGCATCCGCAGCAGCATCACCAGCACTACCAAAGCCAGTACGGTTCGCAAGATTTGAATGTGAGTGGCGCGAGCAGCAGCTCCCAGCTCGACTCGACCGTCTCCTCGATGAACCTCTCGTGGAACTCGCAAACCGCCAGCACACACCAAAGCCCCTACACGCCGCATTACACCGCGGCCCAGATCTACATGCGCCCGCGCGGTATCGGCATCGGTAGTTCGGGTGGCAGCAGCGGAAGTACCTCCAGCGCGAGCGGACGGAAGGTGCCGCCGGAGGTGCCGAAGCGCACGAGCAGTATTACCGGCCCGGGTGGTCAGCACACGCCGAGCCGTTCACTCCGCCCGAACGGGCTTTGCAAGACGGCCGAGAACGGAAGCCTCAGCTCGGTGCAATCGTCAGGCAGTGATTCGTCCGCATCGGCCGAACGCGGTCTCGCCGGCGTTGGCATCGAGGGGATCGGTGGTGGTGTTGGCGGTGGAGGTGGTTCATCCGATCGGTCAAGCTCGCCGCAGTGGAAGCGAAAGGGCCCGGGAAGCAGTCAGAGTGGAAGCATTACGCTACTGCCGGCACAGTCGCCCGATCACATGCTGATGAGTGCGAGTGCGGCGGAAACGGGAGCGGGAGCCACCGGCCGTTCGATTCATGCGACGGTAGCGACGGCAACCGCGACCGCCACCGCTGGCAGTGGCAGCAGCGCAAACGTGACGATCGCCAGCATCGAAAGCGAGTGCCTGAGTTCGCACACGAGCGCCGCCCAATACTCGATGGAGCAGCACGATCAGATCGTCCATACGCCCACCTCGTACAAGGTGTCCGAAACGATCCGCAAGCGGCAGTACCGCGTCGGGTTGAATCTGTTCAACAAGAAGCCCGAACGCGGCATCACGTATCTCATCCGGAAGGGCTTCCTCGAAAACACACCGCAAGGCGTGGCCCGGTTCCTGATCTCGCGCAAGGGTCTCTCGCGGCAGATGATCGGCGAGTATCTGGGCAACCTGCAGAACCCCTTCAACATGGCGGTGTTGGATTGTTTCGCGGGCGAACTGGATCTGTCCGGGATGCAGGTGGATGTGGCGCTTCGCAAGTTCCAGGGTTACTTCCGTATGCCGGGAGAGGCGCAAAAGATCGAACGGTTGATGGAGGTGTTCTCGGCCCGGTACTGCCAGTGCAACAGTGACATCGTGGCGCGGCTACGCTCGCACGATACCGTGTTCGTGCTCGCCTTTGCCATCATCATGCTCAACACGGATCTGCACACGCCCAACCTGAAGCCGGAACGGCGCATGCGGTGTGACGATTTCGTGAAGAACCTTCGCGGCATCGACGACTGCCACGACATCGATCGGGACATGCTGAACGGCATCTACGAGCGAGTGAAGGCGAACGAGTTCAAACCCGGCTCGGACCACGTGACGCAGGTGATGAAGGTGCAGGCGACGATCGTCGGCAAGAAGCCGAATCTGGCGCTCCCGCACCGGCGGCTCGTGTGCTACTGCCGGCTCTACGAGATACCGGACATCAACAAGAAGGAACGGCCCGGGGTGCACCAGCGCGAGGTGTTCCTCTTCAACGATCTGCTCGTCATCACGAAGATCTTCAGCAAGAAGAAGTCCTCGGTGACGTACACGTTCCGCAACAGCTACACCCTGTGCGGCATGGTCGTCACGCTGCTCGACGTTCCAAGTAAGTCGCTTCCCAAGCGGAAGGAGAGGAGGCACCTTGTGTTAACACAACGATACTGATCGGCATTGTCCACTCGTTTTTTCAGACTACCAGTTCTGCATCCGGCTGTCGCAGAAGGTCGACGGAAAGGTACTGGTAACGTTCAATGCGCGCAACGAGCACGATCGCTGCAAGTTCGCGGAGGATCTGCGCGAGTCGATCAGCGAGATGGACGAGATGGAAACGCTCCGCATCGAGGCGGAATTGGAGCGCCAGAAGTCGGCCCGCGGTGGTACGCGTGCGACCAACAGCGAAAACCGCGACAGTGGCGTCGCGGACGTGGAGGTTTGCGCTGGACCGTACGCCGGGGTCGTCGGTGCCGGTGCCGCCGGCGTCCTAATGCCGGGTGGCGTCGGTGTCGGTGTCGGCGGCGGTGTCTCGCCGAACGAGTGCGGCCTGGCGCACAGTGACGCGCAGCTCAAGCGCAGCGCGCTCAGCAACTCGCTGCTCGATATGCACGAACAATGTAAGTCATTCTAATGTGTCCACCACACCGCAACTTCCCACGCTCTCCACCCTTTCCATCTTCTTCTCTCCGCAACCATGCTCCAGTCGTATCCTTGCATATCCTGCCCGTATTTTCCTCTTCTTTCGCAACCAACCAAACCCAAAAAAAACAACAACCAACAAAAAAAAGCACAGCTACGTTCACGTTCACCAGGCTTCTAGAAGTACTAGCAAACACGCAATTGTTCGTTCGGTCACTTGCTGTTGTTAGAGGCGCTCACTTTTGTTTGCTGCTCGTTTCGATGCTTGGTTTTGAGTTTTTTTTTTCATTTTGTTCATCGCAAGCTATGCTTCTCTTGCGCACTGTCTTTGCTGGAGGAAAAGAAATACACAAAAATTGGAATTATTATTTTGCAAAAGCAATCGCTTTAAAGAAGAAAATAGGATATGCACACAGGGCAGAGCGCCAACTCCGTCCAAACTCTGGCCGGGTAAATTGCATCCATTTGAACTCGGTTTATTCGCTTACGATTGTTGGGCCCTGGTCCCGGTGGAAGTTTGCTTCGTACACATCGTCATACTTTTCCTTTTTCTTTTCCCGCCCGATTTGCACAGATAGAACTGTGTGAGCATTAGTACGTAACACGTCGCGAAACGCGAAGCTCCGTTATCCCGACGGATACTGCAACACTGCATCCTCCGCGAGGGTGTTTTCTAATTGTGATACGGAAATGTACTCTTTCCTTACTCGTTATTAAGTAAATGAACTCGTTTCGCTAGCATTTAGTAAGGGAAGTATGAAGTTATTGCAAAAAAAAAAGTAAAACAAAAAAGACGCGCGCGTTCACTGTTACAGTCTTTTTAAGGTAGTTTAGGAATTTAGGGGAAAAACCCCACATACGCAGAGAAATAAAGTGCCAAAAATATGTCCTAAAATAGGAGAAAAATGGTTTTCGTTCCTAGCCAGACACGCAGAGGAACCTTCCTTACGAACGCAGCTTAGCGTGGTTCGTATTGTGATAAAACATACACGAGTTCGGTAGGGTTTTCCCCCGGGTATGGAGGGGGAAGGGGGAGGGGGCGGAAGGGTGTTAACACATTCCCCTCTACAAATAAAAGAAAAAAAAGGGTTTCATCCGACTAACGTACCGGGACTAGTGTGGAGCTAACACTTAACCGTGTTTTTGTTTTCGAATCACTAACTGGACTGTGTGTCCTCGTATCCGTGTCCTTTTGAACGTTTGTTGCTGCCTCACCTTTAACTCTCTCTCTCTCTCTCAATCACCATCACCTCAACCACCTTCATCCTCTTAACAATGATCACGATAATTAACCTCACACATCCCTCCTCCATCATATCCCCCGCCATATGTGTGTTTCTCATGTGCAAGCATCATTTCACCACAGCGCTGTTTTTTCTTTCTTTTCGTTTTCTCTCTCCCTCTCTCTCTCTCTCTCGATTCGTGCTCGACTCGTGATATAACCCACCTGGTGTTGATATACACACGCAAATGTAATTCGTTCGTTCGTGTACCGTGCTTCTTCTATCGTGTACTATCGTGCGTGCGCCGTTCGTGCCTCGTTTGGTTTTGTCTCTCTATTTTGTTCTGTGCCGTTTTCATTTTCATTTCTTTTCCGTCTTCCGTTTGTGCTGCTGCTGTTTCTTTCTTTCGTTTTTTGTTTGTCTCTCGGTTCACAAAACATCATCTAGTTGGCAATGAAAAGCCGCAACGGCGCGGCAGCGTCGGCTCATTAGATAGTGGAATGTCGATATCATTTCAATCCACCTCCGCAAGCACTGGCTCACGTAGCGATATCAAAGTACGAATGCTGCCTCACAGCAACACCTCCGGTCAGATAATCATGCATGCCGGTCAGCATCCCGCTGCCCTCATGGGTGCCATCTATCATCAGCAAATCCACCATCATCACCACCAACAGCACCAGCCGCAGCCGCAGCAGCAGCAGCAACCGCATCCACATGTGACCGGCAGCGGCGGCGGAGTGATCGTTTCGGTGGGTCCGTCGGTGTCCTCAACCCAGCAGCTTCATCCCCAGCAGCACCACCCTGGTGGGCTACCTACGGTAGCAGCAGCGGCAACCTGCTCGATGAACGGTACGAGTACCACCACTATCAACCCGACGACCATCACCGGCCACAACCCGACGACCAGCAGTGGGGGAGCTATGCGGCGCGAGCGGAAACCCTCCCGTACCGAAGATGCCGCTACGGTAGCAGCACTGGCAGCCAGTGTGGGAGTCTCTAGCGTCGTCAGCATCAGCGCCACCGGTGGTGGACCGAGCAGCGCCGGTGGAGTAACGCAGGCTCAACCACCATCGACGGTCACGCCGCAACAACCGCCAGCCGGACCGAACTACGGTCGCTCGACGGAGGTCTAGAGGACAAACGCGACCATCATCACCATAACCATCTCACCATCCAAACGCTCACGGCCCGGACGATCATCGGCAGCACCATGATCAGCTAACACGTTCCTTTCTTGCTCTCGTTTCGTCCGCTTCCGGCTTGTGTCTCTCTGTCTGTAAATATTAGCCACGTACGTATTATGTAAAAGGGACGCGTAAAAGAGTGCGGAAAGGATACCGTTCGACTTGGCAGATGGGCAAGATGCAATCGATATTTAAGAACTGGATTTCTGGAGTAGTGCGGAGTACAGATAGATTGACATTTAGAACCCTCATTTACAGGCAATGAAAACTAGATGCTCCCATCACAAATTTAGAAGGCAGAGATGGCTAAGAGCGGGAAGCGAATTCCGTTTTTATTGCATTTTAAATATGGTTGCTAATACCCGCAAGAAGATAAATCGTGTCAGCGGTTTAACTCTACCGATTAACCGTAACATTCCGCATGGAACACTTTCAACGGAAGGTTGCTGGTACCGGAGAAGAAGATTCGGTGTTAAATATCGATTGTTTTGAGCCCAGCTCATGCGCATCATCCGCGTTCGTCTTACAAAACGAAGCCCTTGGAGCTCGGTTTCTAACCAAGATGGAAGGCAGAATCGTGACGGTGCAACCAACGACTTAAGGCCAAAGCGTCACAAAAACGCCCTGCTAGTTTCCTGCTCGAAGCGAGTGGTGTTTGTTTGCCTTCACATTTCAACATCACCCGTACCCCATCCAAGTACTAGTTCCTTTAGCCGTAGCTTTGGTAGCGACAGGAAAACGATCGCGGAAACGTGGATAATAATAGAGTGCGATAAAGAGAAATAGAGCGAGAGAGAAAGAGAGAGAGAGAGAGAGAGAGAGAGAGAGAGAGAGAGAGAGAGAGAGAGAGAGAGAGAGAGAGAGAGAGAGAGTAGAAACTGAACCCATACAACACGCAGTTGTTCCATTCTTCTTCTCATCGTGTGGTGGTCTCTGGGGGTACATGTCTGTCACTTCCCTCTACATGTGTTTGTTCGTTTCGTACGCAACCGTGCGTCTCTGTTTGTATGTGTGTGTGTATGTTTATGTGGTTTACTAAACAAAAGCAAAAACAATAGAAGGAGAACAAACTGAAACCAAAACGTTCAACCCTCCATGTTTCGTCCCGCAAATGCATAAAAAAGCAACGCTAATAGCTAATACTACTACTACTGCTACCATTACTACTACGATCGTTACTACTGCTCGTAACAAATCATGCAATAATCTACCACCACCCACATCACGTCGGCAAAATCGTCCAGCGTAAAACGACTCTCGCAAGGAGAAAGCAAGGAGATCATCCATTGCTTTCGGGTGCCATTTTGTTTTACCTTTGGGATGGTCGACAGCGTAGTAGGCGACGACGATCGAATATTTGTACTTTCGTATCATTCATACAGCTTTCGTTCTTTGTTTAACAACACTCACACACATACACGGACACACATACCCATACACATCTTTAGAAACAATTTTATTACATTTCCGACGGAGGCGCGAGAGACGGTATAATAATAGGGGAGAGTGGAAAAGTGAGGCTTGTGAAAAGTGCGATGCTTGATGATGGAGCATGATGGAGAAATGTATGAGGACGACGTGTCGTGTATTTAGTTAGAGGGAAAAGTGTAAAGGATATGGAAAGAAGCGAGCGAATGAGCGCCCTTCCCCTGTGTAATTTGTGTACTATATACTATATACATACCTTTATGCATATACTTATACATATAAACTTCTGCGATTATATTTAAAGCAAACGCGTAATGGGCAAGACGTAAGTGCGGGATCGAGGCTTCCGGTACGGTTGCCCCCCAGGGCGGGTTAGGGGAGAAGGTGTTGTCTAGTTTTCTATGTGTACGTTAACTTATGCCCCACTGGTTGCGCACTAGTTCTTAGGCGATCCTCACACGGAACGGTTCTGGTTCGAGATAGAGCAAAAAAGGGTTTGGGTAATTCGACCAATTTACGTGACGCGTTGGTAAGGGAAATTGATTGACCAAATAATTACACAAAACCAACCAACACATAAGCGAGCGTAACCGAGGAAAAGATTTGTGAAAACCTTCCCAGGCAGCCGGAAGAAAACGAATACAAAAAAACGAAACTGTCGAGAGAACGAAAGAGGAGGACGAGGAGTCGAATGATGGGGATTGATGAATTAGGAGGAAAAAACAATATACAAGTAATCTAGTCCTGTTCAGATATATTAACGTAAATGATAATAATGCAGACAGAAAAACACAATTTAAATACTAAGAAAATAAACAACACACAAAAAGAAAACGAAATAAATAAAATAAAAATAAATAAAACATAGAAGCGCGATCGAAATATACACCGAAACCGAAGAAGATGTGTCCTGTGTCGTGTCCTCCTTGTCCTCACTGTCACCAGAGACAGAGTTAAAAAGAGAAACACAAATCAACACTTTCACTTTCGCCGTAAAGAAAACTCTACTAGCTGTATACATACAAACACAGATACAAACAACAAATAACAAAACAAACACGGTTAAATAAAAGTTTAAGGAAACAAAACACAAATGTTCGTTCAGTAAGTGTGTTTATCCAACGGGAGGAAGCGTATAAGTCGGTTATACAACAACAAAAAACATTGAAATGATACAAAAATAAAATCACAACGCAACTCAAGTCCAATGGGTAAAAATAGAATCCGGTTTGCAACATAATTTGTCGGTTAATGTAATAAGAAAATCGTTACACAGTACAGTAATTTCGATTCGTTTAACTAGATGTGTGACTGTATGATTGTGTGTGAGAGAGATCGAGAAAATAAAGAGAGAGAGAGAGAGAGAGAGAGAGAGAGAGAGAGAGAGAGAGAGAGAGAGAGAGAGAGAGAGAGCGAGGGGCGGAAATGCGTCTATGCACGAGGACTAGGACGACGCTGTGAAAGGAATTAATTGATATACAAATCAACAAACAAAACAAAAACCTGCGATTACTGAAAGCGGAAAAATAAAAATAATAACTTGAAAATGGGACAATCTTCAAGGGATCACATTTTTTTCCACTGGAAAGAAAATGTTCGAGAAGGGTGAGTAATTTGTCCAATAAAAAATCGTATCTAAGTATAAAATTCTTTATCTCGAGATTGGCTGTTATATTAATTTCTGAGAATAGTAATGGTAGTTTGTAATCGAAAAAAGGGAGTAATTAACAATTAATTAATCAAATTATAAAAAAACTGGCATGTTTCGTGAATATCTGCTTGAAAATTTGCGATGTTGTACCAGGTTTCGTATACTACTAGGATGAATGCACTCCCATCAAATGGCGGCTGAAATGGCCACTAAAATCAATTTTTCGTCATTTTACAAAACGAGTTTTTATGACAATAAAACTAGCGCCCTCTATTGATTGTGGCTGCAACATGAGAGATTGCGGGAAACTTGTATCTTGCACACAACGTACAGAACTTTCTTGCATACAATGTGTCGCATGCAGCACAGTCTTCCAATTAACCCTAGCCCGTACCAAAAGAAGTATTAAAACGATAATAACAAAAATGTGAAAGGACTCAAAGACAAGTAACTTACTGTGATTATCACCTTTGTGGCTGTTCTCCTCTTTCTTTCAGGTCATATCATTTTCTTGACAGCGTTTAGCCAGTTTTCTGTTTGTCTGTTTGATGGTTTTACTTTTCTGTGTTTTGTTTGTTTCCTCACACATGTTTGCTTCGTTTGCACTCTTTTTGCACGTTGTTGTCTTGTACAGCTGTATTTTTCCACTGATTACAATCCAATCACATTTACACACACAAACACACGGGCGTTTCGGTTTGTTTCCTTGCAGCCGTGTTTTACATTCACATACAGGTGTCGTCTGCTGTACATAATACATACAATTAGCTGGTCGGGTTTCCTGTTGCGACTACTTTCACATCATCTATAGTGCGGTCTCACTTTGGGTACAAAAAACGGAGCCTTTAGCTCGGCCATTTGCAGGGCGTACTAGTTTCTTCTGCTCTTCTTCATCAGAAACGGCTGCATTAGTGATCGTCTTTGTAATTACAAGATTAGATAAGTTTCAAATCGGTATGCCTAAAGTAGTAATATAGAAAACTTATAGCATGTGGTGCCTATTCCGAATAGATCGTTTAAATAAAGCCTGCAGATTGTGAAGCCCTACAACTATAAACAGGTGGACCGATTTTACATTCATGCTGGTCCCAAGATGGTACGGAAGGTTTAAAAAAATGTCTCAATATTAGAACTAAAATAGTCTCCAACTACATCACCTGCCACTACATTTTGCTACGAGAGCAAGTTTGTCGTTACTTAAAACGACAGACAAATGGCTGCTTGGATGCAAATCAAATTCCAATTCGACTTAACTGAGGGTACATAAGAGGGCTAATAATTCTCCATGCACGTGAAAAGTTAAAAATATCAAATTTATGAAGGGTAGTATTGTCCACGGAGATTCCTCTGCTAGTTTTGTTTTTACAACAGAGAATTACAATTTCTTTTTCACTGCATTCGTAATATATTATTGGTGTTATTTAAAGTACTACGATAATTGCCGATCGTTTGATATCAATTTGAACACAAGGTAATAAAAATTATTCACTGTTACACGGACGTCATCGAAATGATTAAGAAATTAATCAAAAATAAAACATTACTTTCCCCAGAATCCAGGGGAATCCGAAACCTGGCATACGAACGATCACCGGTTGGGAATAGGCACTAAGGGCAAAAGGGAAGGAAAGGTACAATTACTCTCTAAAAAGTCGACCTCACGATTCTGGACGTTACCGTGGATTAATGGTGAATTTCTCAGCTTTCTTGTTGATACGAGTGTAGGTGACTGCGTGTGTGCGTGTCTATGTGTCTATGTAGCATATGTGATTTTACCATTGCGTACCCTTACGACGATCCTCCGAACCTGTCGCTACAGCTTACAAACACGTGTACAAAAATATGTCTCATAATATTTGTCTCGCAAAGGGCTACCCCACAAGGGGCGGGATTGTCCCGCCGAGTGGGTGAGTTTGAGTGTTGTTCAGATTTGGTTTTAGTTTTTAGTTGTTTTTTTTTTTGTCTTTTACTAATCTTTTCTTCGCCATCCGTACCCTACACTACACACTCTCACATGCATTGGTCAGGGATGGTTCGCTGTCATTTCTTTGCTACTCAATTCCTGTGTCTACTATTTTGTTTTTCTTTTCGCCACTACACGGCACCGTCTAAATGCCACTAAAGCCACGAAACGAAGCATACCGAGAGCTCCCACCTGCTCACCGGAAGCAGAACAAGCTCGAAACAAAGCGACCGTTTAGTACACGAACAGATATCGGAAGGCAAGCACAGCTTGGTAGGGCATATTTTTGTAGCGTAGAAATTGAAGTCGCTAAATGTGGCTTTATTTTCTCCCCGTTCAGAAGGAAGGACAACACCTAATATCGGTTCGTTAGTATACACGTCTCTTGGGAACGAGCCTTCCGTTCCATAAAGGTGGGGCATAAAGGGGAAGGCGATGAGGGAGGGTGGAGGATTGGAGGTCTAATTTTAGACAATATTTAAAGGACATAGAGTCAGCGATAGAGATAGGGAAAGAGGTAGGTGTGCAATTGTATTCCCGGTTTTGTTTCACATTATATCCATTTTGTTTTCTCTGAGCACAACATTTCGTCCAAAATACTCCGTTTCCATCCCCCCGGCCCGTTTCTAGTTGTTGCTCCTAAATATGCGATTTCGTTTTCAGTCTTGCATTGCGGCGTGCCACACAACTGTTTGTTGCTTCAGCGGAGTGGGCTTTGCTTGCTTGGCGTTGTGGAAAGCGGGAAACGTGTAAAAAAACTCAACTGAAAGCGAACAAAAAAAAACTTGCCCATCATCACCGAAAGGATTCTCTCATTCGTGGCTTATCAAAGGACCTGAGCGTTCGGTGGCAAAGCGCACCGTAGTATGCAATAACCGGTGTAGAAGAACACGCATTGGCTTTTTTGTATGCGGTTTGATAGTTGCCTCCCTATAATGACAGGAAAATTATCAAACGAAATCTACATACAGCTTTACAGGGTTTTACGGATCGGCGCTTAAATGTGGGCAGAAAATTATCTTTCAATCCTGTTCGTCACATTTCATACACATTAGCATGATGCCAATTGCAACGTTTTGAAATGTAAAGCAATGATAGACCCTCAGATTGCATACTTTTTGGCGTAAGCTGCGTATTTTTTTAGCTTTTTTAAGGTATCATAAAAGAATTTGTTTAATTTGTGTGCGGTTGGATAGATTATTGTAAGAAAATTAAAAAAAAAGAACCATTATATTGAGCCCACTAGAGATTCTTTCATTCAATATAAGAGCTTTTCAAGAGTGTAAACTAAAAAATGCAGCGTTTTATAGAAATTGCATTTTGACAGGGTCGGCTCCATAAGATAGAAAATTTTTTAACACAAGCTAGTTAAATGGGCTCAAAAGCTTGTAATCTGTATACACAAATCCTTTAATTACGTCTCTTCAAATAAAATATCAACCCAACCGTGTGGAGTTGGCATAGCAGACTCGTTCTTCACGTGCTTGTAAACCATTTTATTCTAGCAAAAGCAACTTGCTGCATCTTTGCAAAAAGCAGATCGAAAAAGTATCTCTACATGAGCTACTGCTAACATTCGCACCCTGCGTGGTAAAGAAAGACCACTCGTTTATTTTTATCCATCTGCCTCATGCATTTGGCCGATATCCCGGTGATGTTATGTGACCACCTAAACACACTTACCCTGAAAAACCATGAAAGAGTGCAAATAAGCGGTTGTAAGAGCTTCAACTCGCTTTCCAACTATATGAATAAATCAAAAATCTTTACCCGTCAAAAGAAACATCAAAGACACTCCTTCAAACCAGCTTGCACTCTAACAGTTCATGTTTTCTAGCGAAGCAATTGATATGTCAAAATAAACTATCCACAAAATGGTTTCCCATCCTTCGTTAGTCATCTCCGATTGATTTGTTTGTTTGTGCATAACCACAAAAAGAACTTAAAATGCAGAATGCATGCACCGATTGCTCCCGATTGAAAGCTTGCGTTTTAAGCAGCAGCTTCTCGATATGACTGAATTCCTATACCAGCGAGTGAGTCCTATCGCCTGTCAAATCCTGCCGGTCCTTTGCCCTACATACATGGTTCTGGGCGGGAGGGAGGGGGTTGTGATGTTGTGAGTTTTCTCGTTTGTATGATACGTCCCTTTTTCACTGTCGATCAGTATAAAAACTGTACAATTGTTTATTTCGTTTGTATGTGTTTGTTTTTTTTGTTATTACAATCGCTAGAGCACACTCGCACACACACACAACACACACACCTGGCAGCATTAGTACTGTTGCTATTGCAAAGATCGCAGTGCTTCTGTGTGAGTGCGTGTATGTATGGGTGTTTGATTTCTCTCAAACAGGATCTCCTCGTTAGATAATTTAAATATGCGTCCAAATCACTATATCTCTCGCGTCAGCTACTTCCCAGGAGGACACACATACCAGCTACGTTTTGTTTGT
>JXWZ01005122.1:0-13389 GCA_000956215.1 Anopheles farauti No. 4 | reverse complement strand
AAAAAAAAACACCGAGTTTATCGGTGCTGTGGCCGACGTTTTTCGCCGCTGCACCTGTGCTTGAGTGCGTGAAATGATGAATCCAACAAACTGACGGAGGTTTAGCAGGCTCGTAAATAAATGGAATGGAACACGAAGTACGACATCGAGATTTATTCTGTTTTTTTTCTCGATAAAAGTTTCCTACACACATCTGTCGATAGGAGTGGTTTTATCAATTCACTAAGAGACTAAGCAGTACTGAAAGCGAAACATTTTTTTTAGAAAAATCACTTCTTTTATATATGAGTTCTAGTAATAATAATAGATAATAAAGTGCAGCAGGAAAAACGTGAAACTTTTTTTTTCAATTAGCAATAATTTTCAGTACGTTCATATTTTTTTCTGAAAAAATACAACGTCCAGCTAATATTCAACTCGCAATCATAAACGCAGAGTCACCATCCAATCATGCGTGATTTACTCAAAAGTGAAATATAATAGTCGAGCTAGTTGCATACATTTAGGCGCATATATTATTTTTTTCAAACTGCAAATGAAAAATATTCCTTAACTTAGTTTCGTCAAATAATCACAACTTCTTAGTGTAATAAAAAATACTACCTGGGACTTTTTACTTGGTAAGTATCGTTAAAAGCAAAAAACGCAAAATTAAACGGAGGAAAAATAAAGGCTTCCTGGTGCATTGTTTCGAGTAGCTTTTTTGTAGAATTTTTCACCTGCTAACTTCCCACGACCCATCCGTACCCTTCGCCCAAGGTCAGAGAGCGTGCACCAAGCGCATGAAGAAAAACAAAAACAACATCCTGCATGGCAAATGTTGTCCCGATCCAGCCGGCAGCCCCAGCTGCTACATCCGCAGTCGATATTATAAATTTTAAATAAGCCCAATGAGCGTTTGCTGTTCGGTCTTCGCTTTTGTCGCCCATCGCCGTGGCAATAACTCATCCCGTGTGGCGTGCGCGAGCGAGAGGCAACCCGAATCCTCGAGGTGAAACGCATCGAAGCGACCAGTGGGCGGGGAGGGGAGGTGGGGGAGGGAGGTGAAGACATGACCCCAGAATGTCCGACGCCGGGCACGGCGAGCATAACCTTTTGGCCGGTTTGCTTCTCGCACAGCCGGGGGTTTTTTGTTTTGTTCCAGGCGTGTCTGTTTCGCTTCTGGTTGGGATGATTTCTTTGATAACCCATTGATGTTTTTTTTTGCCTCTCCTGCTTGTGAGTTCTTATTTTTATGGGAATGCCGGAATGATGCAAAACAAAAAAAGGGAAAACAAGTGTATCGTACCCAATGAGCGAGATGAACAGAACCCGTACAATAAAAAAAAACACGCTGGAAAGGAATGAGGAAGGCTGAGAGCAAGTTGGTCGGATTTATGGTAATGCTCGTGCTCGTTCTTATGGTGCTTAAAATTGATGGCAACGCGCTCACTGTTTCCTTCCCCGTTCTGCTGCCTCCACGCAACGGATCAATCACATCAAACCCGCACGGCTATATGATGTTTGCAAGACGTAAGCCACGCAGAAAAAAAAAGATCAAAAGTTTTCCCAACACTCCACCGTCTGGCAAAACTCGCCGAGGAGTTAACTTCACTTTATTACTCGCTAATAAAAATGCATGGAACTCGCTGCCCTTTTCTTCCCTGCCCGGCCCGGCTATCGGATATCGGATGCAGTGTGTGTGTGTATATGTCTCTTGGCACGTACGCCCGTTGCAACGTTCGGGGGGATTGATTATTATTCGCTTTGATTAAAGTTTACCGCCTCGTGTTTTGTTTATCGATGCAGGGTTGCCGGTTTGTGCGAAATAAAAATCAAACACCGACCGGGATTTGTTCGCTTCGGTAGTGTTGCCTTCAAACGAGCGCAGGAAAATAAACAATATCCGGCGGAGGTGGTGCCCTTCCGCTACCCTCGCGACCCGCCCCCCGCTCGTCATTACATTAACTGCGCCCGGAACGGCGTTGTTTATTTGCGTTTTTATATTGGCCCGCTTTTACGGGGGCGAGCAAAGACAAAGTTTTAACGTTCTACGGTGCTGTTCTTCATTCAAACCGTTCGGAGATTGTCAAGCGTTTCAATCAAAGACGTTCGGAGTGATGATTTATCTCAAATGGTTCAAATTTTTAAAAAAGTTTAAAAGTATGCTCTGTTAATGGAAATCGAAGCTAAACTGCACTCTGCCTCGCTTAGCAGTTTGTATACGTTTTATAAATATTATTTATTTATATAAGATTATATAAAAATAGTTTCAGTGCAGCTAAAAGAGCTACTACAGTCTAACAAATGGTCCATATTTCAATATCACCGTACAGATCCAAACGTCAAGTGTCACGAAGCATTTGAAACTAACAGCAACAAACAAAATTCAGTTCGGTTAAAAGACAAATATTAAAAACAATAGATGATCTTACATGTAAACAAACATGACGGTACGTTTCCACACCTTTGCTCAATTGACAATTCGACGGGCCAATTTACAAACTATTCTTGACCGATCCGCATACTTGACGGCTGTATAAAAGGCCTTGTAAAAGAGGGAAAAGAGATTACGGAGAACGTTCTCTCCCACGCACTCTACCATGTGACGTTTCGATAAGCACGTGCTTATCGCTATCCAAATAAACACAGGCGTTTAAAAGCAGGGTTGGCCTCTTCGTTCGTAAAATCGTTTCCAGATGCATAACCATTTTTCGCTAAGATGTAGCAATTCCGAATCGCCGGAATTTTGAAAGTAGTTAAAAATAAATATTGCGCAGTTGGAAATATATTTTCTTTACAGTATTTGAACAAAAACTATTCAGTAAATTGTGAAATAGAGTCAAACAAGTTTAGAAAAGCGCCAAAAATGCTATTTATTCCCGTGCCGAAAACATAAATTTTCATAAAGTAAAACCAACAAAAAAAAAACATGATTGATCGATCGTCTGGGTGAATTTGTTGTAAACTCCGGCGTATTTTCCGGCCGCACCACGACAAAAGCGGCCGGCAAGGTTCGGCTCGAGCACAAAATCCGACAGCTAATGCGAACGCTATCGCCTTACGGTGGGCCAGCTCGGCTACGCGCCGGGAAATATGATCGTTTGATTGGAGTTTTCGCCCGGCTGCCAGCTGGCAGTAAGTATAAACTTGAGTACACGCACGCTAGTGGCCGCCGGGTGGAAGGAGTTAAAAGCAGCTGCTGGAAATCGAAACTATCGAAACCATTCGCAGCACCGTCATCATTTCCTGGGAGCTTTTTTTCTTCTTTTTTTGTGAGGAGCTTTCCCGCTGGGCAGAAGCGAAGCGTGGTGGTAACCCGAGCTCTGGTGAGCGTTTCGAGAAAGCTTCTGGCTTTGTGTCTTCCGCATCGCTTCCCGTTCCACAAACGAGCTGCTGTTGACTTTTACTTCCTGCTGCACGGTGCCCAGGGAAGGGTTCTATTGTTTCCATTGTTTTAGATCACAAATGAAGCCTCGAACCGGCGGTACGAGCGGCTCGCAAACGGACTCGCATCTTGCCATTAAAAGAAGCGAACCAAACCACCGCTAGGGACGGCAGTGAGGGGAATAAAAATAATCAAACAGCCCAACAAGTACTGGCCCGGTTGTGCTTGCAGCCAGACGCCGTGTTTGGGGCAGCCAGATTTGTTGCCAGGCAAGCCGAACACTGATGCCAAGTTAATCTATCGATTGCAGGTCGCACTCGCACTTGACTCCTCGTCCTGGGAGTCGGAGCACGGGATGCGTTTGTCGAACTTCTTCGAGCGATGGCGTTCGATTTCAGCTCGCTCTAATCGAGTGCGGGAGGGGTGGAATGCCAACGTTGAATCAATTACGCAAGAGCCCGCAAAAAGGCAACGCAACGAGCGAAATTCGAGCTGCTCCAGTTGGCACGATAAAATGAGAAAAAGCGACCGGGCGAGGGTTGGGTGTACGTAAGTAATTCAAAAGAGTCCAAGATGCCGGACGGTGCCGTACGGGGAACCCGAAGCTAAACGGGGAGAGGTAAAAAAAATCAACCACTCATTGCCCGGTGTTCAAACTATCGGTTTTCTCGGCTGCTGGTACTGCTGGAATGCGAGCTGGCGGGGCTATCTATCGGCTGCAGATGAACGAGAACGAAAGCAGAAAAAACAACTCGGCAACCTACACCGAAAACCCCAAAGCTACCACCATCCAAGAAGGCGATCGGATTCGGATCGAGAGCGAGGCCGCCGCATGAAGTGAGATAATGGGTTGGGATGTAATTCTTGCCCCAGCATCGAACCACCGCCAGGTCCAGGTGGTTTCAGGGTTTGCCTTCTTTTTTCCCCCTCTAACCCAAAGGTAGTGTTGTGCTCCGCCTGAAAATTGCAAGAAGTTTGTGCTGGCTGCAACAAAACAAGCACAAACAATGGGTGGACGCTTTGTTGGCGTCGTCGGCCCAGGCAACGGTGGCTTTCCAAGCCGGTGCAATCATTCAATATTGATGCTGCACGAGCTGATGTTTTTTGAGCCAAGCAAACCCGGAAGAGTTTGCGCAATGTGAAGAAGCTGTGTATGTAAATTTTGTGCCACAAACACTGCGAGAAAACAAAAAAACAAGTGCTTAATGTATGTACAACGAACTTGATTGTTTTTAGGGAAAATATTTTGAATTTTTTTAAAAGTATTTTATTCTACCACTCTGTTTACCCATCCCTTTGGGTGGGCGGTTTCGGATTCTAAAACAAAGCAAATAGTTGACTGGTTTCGTGTTTTCAAGTGATGCCGGAAGATTCACACGAAACGTTGGCCACAAAATGTGTAAAAATTTGCATTTGGTAAAATTTTCAGTTCTCCACACGTAAACAAGCAGCATTTACTACCAGCATTGATCTTTTTCAACAATATTTAAAAATCCCCTTTTGGAAGCCTTCTCGATTTTAGCTTCAAGTTCGGCTCTGGGTCTTCTATTTCAAAAGCAGTGTTGAGAATAGAGAAGCAGTTTGTTTTGCGAGAAATGAAAACTTTAAATAAAAAAAGCGAATTTTGTTTGAATTAACAAAAAAAACACGATTAGGTTTGTAAAAGCTATTAAAAGTTTTAATATTCTGTTCAATAAGCCATAAACCGTCACCATCATGCATGCATGGGTCGTACTTACCACCAGCCTGGTCGGAGGTTAGTGCCAACGCCCCGCTATGCCCACCGAATCCGAACAAAGACATTCGATGGCTGCGCAGGGCGACCACCGCCTTCGCCTCCCGGCCCACCGACGGTACGGCGTCCACCGACGCCATGCACTTGATATGGATCACATTGTCCAGCTCGCGCTGGACAAGCCTCTCGACCGGCACCCGCATCTCCAGCGTGCGGTAACGCAGGTAGAACCCGTCGCTCTCGAGCGTTGTCTCCTGCTGCTGCTGAAGGTACTCCATCGGGACCTGCGAGACGAGCCGAAAGGAGAGGAAATGCGATAAAAAAAAAAGAAATCCTGGAACGAGTCCTGCCCGCAACGGGCAGCGTCTCCCGAGGCGAGGATTAGTCTTGGCGACCGGGGGCTTTTTTTATGCTAATTATGCTGCCACTACACTGCGGTTACCGATGGGTTGCGGTTTGGTGTCGATCGAAAGCCGACTGAAATCAATGCCGCTCGACTCTGTCGACCGCAATATATGTCTGCGGGTAGCCCCAGGTTCGGTGTGGCTGGAGCAGAGCCCGACGGCTGGGCATTTGTGGTCAATAGATGGACAGCTTCAGTTACTCCCTACTCCGGAAGATGCAGCTCGTTACCAGGATGTTGCTAATTTTGCTACGTTGTCATGTTCTATCGTAACTAAATGATATTTTACCATGTTTTTTATTTAAACAACTGAAACAAGTTACACTATTTCGCAGCATTATCCATAAAAACAAGAGCCTTTAACTCAATTTTTCAAAATTTCAAGGAAACATTTCCTACAATCCAGCGTATGAATATTATTTTGTGCAAAAGGCAATATGCAGCTAATTAAGCTGAATTCGGTTCTTACGTGACATGATTACTTGGAATTAAAAAACCGAAAGATTCACTTCAAGCCGTAGAAAACCAAAATGTTGGGGAAGCTGTCAAAACTCTTCGGAAACCCTGTGTTTACAAAAAATATATTTATGTAAACCCTTCAGTGCGCAAGAAGGTTTTAATCATTCGATTAAATTTTCAGCACATTTATTTGATGCGATTTGGTTTTAAAATTAACCCTTCGTTGTTTTTCTCGGTAAAATATTCGTAATATTCCAGCACCCGTGACGAACCTCCAATCATATCGGGCTCGCTTTTGAAAAAAACAAAATAAACTTAAATCAATTAGTCCTTCCGCCGCACCAGCAGCCGTTTGGGCCGGAGGCGCCCCCAAAACTGATTTAGATACAGTTGGTTTTGTTTTTGCCCTAAGCGGACTAAGCGCGAACGATAGCGCGAAACGGGCACGACACGAAATAAATTACAAAACGTAAACGAATTCAATCTCAAATTTGATCGATTTATTCCCGTTTCGGGGATTCCAGCTGCATTTGTGTTTGTTTTTTTTATCTCGATTTTATTTTCGCCCCTCGCCCCCATTTTCCACCGTGTTCGGGTGAAGTGAAAAATGTGTCCAAAAACTTTTGCCAATCGGTCCGACGCTGGCAGGCAGAAACCCATCGTGCACCGCCCGACAGAACGCGGATTTAAGGGACTAACCCAACATGTCGTGCATCATTTTCGGGCTACACGATACACGCGAATGGTTGCGCATCAACCATTTACGAAACCAGCTGCGGCCACTGGCCACTGTGTACGTGTGTGTTGCTTAATAGGATTCGCTGTCCCTCCCAACAGCCCTTGCCGCACTCTCTTACCCATCCTTACCCTCCCCAAAAAAACACCACGTCACGTTTGAGCGAGTGATTTTAATTGTCAACTTTGTCGGGACGTCGGACTTCCTTACCGTTCGACCGTTGATGAACCACAGCAGTCGGGTGGCTAGGCTGGAGCGGTCGGACGTGCAGTTGGCGGCGATATGCTCGTTCGGTAGGTAGCTCGCGCTCAGCCCACTGATCATGGGGTCGTCCAGGGGCAGCACCTCCACCGTCATGTTGCGCGTCCCATTCGCGAGCTTGAACTCCGGCGCGTCGCCCGATATTTCGCACCGATACTCGCCGCTCGTACGGCGCTGCAGCTCGGTCAGCCGTATCGAGCAGAGGTACTGGTTGCAGATCGTCGGCCGGTCCGTCGCGATGACAATCCCGTCCACCGGGTAGGTCGTCACCTTCGGGAACAGCATCGGTGCGTATCTGCGAGGGAAACCAACCGGGTGAAAGGAACAGACGAACCGAACATTAATCATCCAAGCTTTAGAAGACTTCCGCCGGCTCAAATCGCTACACTCGGTAGTCGTTGAGTTTCGAATGTTTGGAGAGACACCAGTTACGGCGCATTCGGTATGAGAAACACTAGCTTTCTTTTCGATCGTCCATTTCGAGAACCAACCGGATGGTAGAAATAAAAGCATACTTTATCACCAAAATTACCTAAAAGTTGACCGAATAACCAGCCATAAGTTTTTGCTCGACATGTGAAAGTCAGCATGTTCACGATATTTCAATTCTTATACTTTTTCCACACGTTTAGGTCGCATAGAAAGTGTTCGTTCAAAATAGTCCTTATTTTTTGCAATCTTTTGATCAGAAAATCCATTCCAAGCCTTTCTAGCATCTCCTTATTTTACTGTAAAGATCCCAAACTCGGCCAGTAGTTCGAGAGACAATCGTGAGTCTTGGAAAAACTGTTGCCTATAATGGAATCAACATGCTAAGAACAATAAATTATGAAACAACAAGCTATATCTAGCATGTTTTTTCAATCAATACAACACAAACGATGGATCGATGAATATCTAGCGTACGGAATCCCTAGCATCAGTAGCTTATCTATAAAAGCACCCAAGAGCATAGAGCATGTTTTTATTGCCTTGCTAACACGTTGCGATGAATTCTGTGCCCTTTAGAAAAATTCTATATCGAAACAGGAACGTTGTTTTAATTTTCAGAAAATTGCTACATTTACAGTCAAATACAATCAACATGTTTCGCAAATTGATCAACACATGTTTGAACTGATCAAAAAGGCTTAATGAAGCGATGATGTAGTATATTTAACATATTTTCAGAGTAATTTGTTCTGTGGAATTATTCAACAAGGATGCTGCAAAAGGGTTACTACCGTTGTTATAGAGGTTTTTTTTATTTGTTCAGTCCTAATGAAGCAAGCGGAAAAATGTACTTATTCGTTTAGGTGCGCTCATGAGGGTTCACTCGCTGTCAAATCCGCAGCCATTTTTCATAACACCATTTTTTTATTATTGTTGGCAAACCGTTTATAGTGCCCAATCGATCTATACATATGTCAAAGTAGTACAGGTGTAATGAAAAACTATTATTTTCTTAATTCTGATCCTATTCATATTGTGTATTTTAGAGCGAACGTACATGAGTTTATATGGAATAAACGTGTTTTTACTGTTTTTTTTTCTGAAGGCAACCGAAACGACCGCGTCAGGTACGATGCCGACAGATTAAACAAACACTTTTTGTGTGCAGTTTCCGAACGAAAATAAAACTTCATCGCATCGTTCTCATTATGTATGAACGTTCCAGTACAACCAGTAACGACGCCGATTCACCGTCGCTGCACCTGCTGAGTCGATACGTGAAAATTGACTCGGTAGTAGTGATGGCAAAGCACTGACCGAACCTGTTTTGAGTAACAATTTTTCAACGGAACATAAATTAGAACATTTTTGGCTGTCAAATTAAAACATCACAACTTTATCAAAAGTCGATTTTATTTCGATTTTTTTGTTTCATGTCTTTTGAATAATTTAGTTTCATTGTTTATTTTTGTTTTTTTATTTTCTCGTATCATTTTACGTAACCGTTTTAGTAAAACAATAAGTAAAAAAATAGAAAAGGGATAGAAATAAAAGAAGGTTGCGTTTCATGAATAATAAAATGGGATAACGAACAATCAGAATTTACCAACAAAATAAAAAAAAAGAACGTAACAATTGCTCGTCATCCAACCAAAGGTCCGAGCGAGATTTACACGTTCCGTAAAAAAATGGTCCCATCACTACCGACTCGCCACAATGCAGCGTTGGGCCCAGTTTCGGTCCACAAGTGAGTCCAATCCGGAGCGCTGTGTTTGCCCAGCGAGGAAGCGCCCGGGAGAAAATGGACGCCGAATGATTCAATCAGATCTCTCAATATCACCGTTCATTATGGTGGCGGACTTTTCTTCACCACGCAGGTCCGATGGCCAGCTGACGTTGGTACGACGATGATGGTAATAAGTGTAATGGATACGGAAGCCGGCATCGCACGCCGGAGCATGAGTTGCACCTACTCGGCTACCCGGGAAGGTACCCGGTCCGGTCAGGTGCACCGAATCCGACATCGGTGGACCACTTTTAGAGGCCTTTTTTGTGGCTCGGTTGCTTGCTACTTCGCTATCGGAGGAGGTTGAGGTCGGGGTTTTTTATTTCGTGTTTTTTTTTGCAACCAGTGAATCATCAACTGCATGGTGTGCAAACAGGTACGGGCCGCCCATGGCCTAAATCCCGGCACACACACCGGCTGCAATCTGACACGCTTCGTGAAACGAGCTCATTTTGAGCTGATCCGGTCATGCGGTCCACGCTCATGCGATGCAGATGCCGCAAATTGAACCGCGTCCACCGGGACCCGGGACCCCGATGCGATGAGATTTTATTATGTTGCTCCCTTACCCAGGACAAAGGACAGGATTCGTGGGCCTGACGGGGAGGAAGTAGTTTTTTGTTTGTTTGTTTGTTTTCTGCCACTGCTACTGCTCAGCTCAACCCTTGGCCCCCCGCTTCCAGCACAACCCACCGCACGCTTACGTACCTGTAAAACTCCTTATTGCCCTTGTACCATTTGACGGAGTTTAATTGGTGCGCACCGAGGTCGTAGCTGCAGGACAGTGTGACCGTATCGCGGTAGTCGACCACCTCCGGGACGTTCATGTTTGTCAAGCGCAGCGCCAGCGTCCGGTGCCATTCTGTAAATAGAGCGAAAACATTTTCCGGTACAATGTTAGCGACGGGTCGGACAGACGCGCCGGCAACGGCCACGGCCGAGCGCAGCGGGGCGGGGAGGAAGGGTGGATCAAATGAAAGTCAAACATTTGCCCGATGAATCAAAATGTCCATTCGCGTAATCAACATTTTCTGCTGGATATGTGTTTGTGTGTGTGTGTGCGTAGAAGAATCATGGCGGCATGCACTGAAATGATCACCGAAAATGGCCGATTCGGTTTGCTGAAGCTTACGCAAACAATTGCGCGGTTTGGTTGCACCCCGTATGCGCGCGTTATTCGGATTCGGGTTGCGCTGATGTTGGGCCTGCCCGGACGGGTAGTGCTTTATTTGCTGCTGAGTGGGGTTATGTTCGAGCAACCACGCATCGTATGGACGGTGCGTTATTACAATATTGGAATGCGAAACTTTAAGCACTTGATTCAAGCTAGCTTCAGGTGAACGTTGGAAGCTCATGACAGTGGTGAACTCCTGGACATATACTCCAGCACGTCACTTTGGTGAGGTGAAGTTCTACAAAACGCGGCTCAAAGCCACCTTGAGCAGATGAAGCTTGTCCGACAGTCCTACTGCTTTGAGAGTCCTGAGCTTAGAGACTCACTTAGAGGATGTTCTATTCGAAAAGCTGCCTTAAATTTATCACCGCGGGACGTCAAATGGACGATCGTGATGGAGAAATGGTGACAGTGAGGACCATTTTTGATGTGATCCAGCTGAAAAAACACAGAGATCCGACTGCAACAACGACTCATTCGCGTTCAGATGTACAGCAAGACGTTAGTCGGTTTTGCACTGTAGTTATAGCTAGTTCTTTTACGGAGTCACACAAGGCAGTATCATTATAAGGAGTTGGAAGATCCTCTTCTAATAATTAAAAAAAACCCACAACAACCCTTGATGGTACGCTGAGAATGTTTGGTGAAGGACTCGAACATGTTTGAGTCGGTAAGATTTCAAGAGTTCCCAATGGATGGATAAATAAGGAAGGCTTTTAAATCTTGTAGAGCTTTTGTAATCACAAGGACAGTTAATAATCCTTTCCCGGCTCATCCCAGTTTTCGGCCGATAAACCTTGTTTCGTTTAAGATTTTGATTGTTTTGAATGTCTAAGTAATTATTATCGTTCGTTCACTCCCCGCAACAGACACGTGCTTGATGATGATTTACAAAAAAAGTGAGTAAAAAACATTGAAAATAAGCTTATGTAAGAGTGGTTGTAAGGTGAGATGTAAATATTTGTATACTGTTTTTGTTAACAAATCTCTAATACGAAAGCCATTATGAAGTTTGCTCGGTTCTAAGAGCCAACCCACCTAAAAACAAACCGTCAATACTTTAGCACACCTACTACAGTATATGTTCTATCCCATTTTATCATCTTTACGTTGTTTTTTTAAATATATCCATTGCGTAATGTTTTTTTTACCCCGAGTCGTAATTTGAGCCGATGTTTACCACTACGACTTTCCCAGTCAACCCACCCCCGATTACAATCCGTTTCCGCTGGTTTATCCGGATTTATGAACGCTTCCTCACACAGAACTCGTACCATTGATGAGCAGAAACCGCAACGGTCGTATCGGGGCTCAATTACATACCGAGCGAACCGAACACGTGCGAACACGGATGCTGGGGAAATGGGTCGGGGATATTCTTTTATTTTTTTTTTTTTGCTGCCCTCACCCATCCGTTCAGTATACTTAAAAAAAAACCCCAACCGATCCAGTCGGTGGAAGGTGAAAGAAAAAAAAACTTACAGAAATGAAAATCGAACATTCAGCGTATCAGCTTACTTTACTGTTTTAAGCGAAAAAATACGCTCAATGCGGGGCAGACTGATGCTGAAGGTTGGCATTTGCAATCAATATTAGAAACGAGCACATCGCGTGGTGGTTGTGGTGGAAGGCCGGCGGGTTGGCGACTCTATTGAAATTAGACGGCGCCGGCGGTGGCGGCAAAACGCAACACAGAACGAGGACGAAAAGTGCATCCACATTGATTGCACACGTACGGTCGAGATTTCGGCTTCAAAGGACGCTGGAGATGAAAGTGACGTGAAGCCATTCAGTTGAACCCGAAGCGAGTAAATAAGAAGCGGGAGCTAAAAGGGAGAGAGTGAGAGAGAGAGACACAAAAAAAATTCCCACACACAAGAGACAGGAACTGGCAATAATAACGCCAAGCTGGGATGTCCTCGCTGAAAGAAACGAAATAAAAAAAAAGCTCCCTATCACACACACAGCACCCGGTTAATGATGATGATGATGGGTTTGAAGTAGAAAATCGAAAATTGAAAAGCAAAACGCCGCCGAACCGTGGCGTGAGGCCTCCATTACATTATCACTTTATTGCCCACCGCCCGTTTTCCTCCCCCTCGGTTTTATATGCTCTTTTATCTCTTTTATGTTGCGCACGGTGGACAGACAGATGGCACCCCGGTACGTGGGGTGTGGGTTTCGGTTTGTTTGTTTTGTGTTTTGCTTTTTTTTTGTATCATCGAGCCTGTGGGCAATGGGATTTTAAAGCTATAGCTAAAAATATGTGTGTATATATGCACCCGGTGTGGCGTTTCACGTTTGCGTTGTACTTTATGCAGTAATCCATATTGTCCATCACAAAAGGACATGGGAAAACTGGGGCAGCAAATGGTTTAGGAGAAAGTGTAGTGAAATATGCATTTAGAAGCTTATTATCCTTTTTTTTGTTGTCATATTTTATACCATTTTTCTGTTTGGATTTTTACATCATCAAACATTGGCAGCTGGTAATATTAAAAAATCAACGGTTTTGTAAATATTGGCGTGCAAATATCTAAAAATATTAATTTACTCTATGGATGAAAGCTTACCTCGTTTATTTGGATTTTACAGAAATAATTGGTTCATGTTGAAAGCTTCAGACCAAGAGGTTTTTAATTTAAAAAATAACATTTTTAGATATTAATTTGAAGTTATTTGATCATATAGATTTCTCACGGTACTTCTTTGGACAAAAAAGCGTCATTTATTCTGAGCGATCATATCAAGTACCTCTTTCATACAACAGTGATTTTACGATAGAACCTTCTAATCTCAGTTCTTTCTTTAAAACTATCGTTTTCTATTCCTCTCTCTCTTAAACAAATGCAAATTTCGTCTTTCAAACGTTTTGAAGAGAGAATTGCCCCGGTTGGCAATCCAAAAGTTTGACAGTTGTATAGATATAAACCAAAACTCAGGAGAGCTGTGCAATGCCTCATACTCATAATACCCATGCCCCAATACTTCTACCAACAAAGTACACCAATACTTTTACTAACAAAAAATTCTGAT
>JXWZ01005121.1:0-12122 GCA_000956215.1 Anopheles farauti No. 4 | reverse complement strand
CGTCTGTAACGTGTGAAACGATGGGATTAAATTGAATCGTTGTCCCGACAGAGCTTGAATGTCGAAATTGAAACGCTTCGTCTATGATATTTAATATCGTTCATATTTTTTTATTTCACGAAGAAGTTTGCATTTCAGTTTCACGTATCTAGCATCTTTATAACACAGCGATATTTTCGATACAGATCTATGTCTAATCGGTCGAACGACGCTTCGATCAACATGCTCTTAAACTAAGTTCTAGATGATGGGATAAATTATTCGATCAGAAAATGCTAAACTAACGCATTAAAAGCTGCAACGCAATCTACGATGTTCGCAAAGACAGCCGAAAGAAAAGAAACCATAAAACCCAACACTTCTTAGCAGTGATCACACACGGAGATAGGCTCCATTTCCGGGAACAAGAAAAAAAAACGCCACTCGGTTCGTCTTCTTTCTCGATGTGTCGCTGAATCGACAGCTTAAAAAGCGAAGACACCGAAGCGATTTGGCATAGTGTACACCGTCCAGTGCGACAAGACGACATGCTTGGAGTTGGGTTTGCGTGGTAGCATATGAAAAAAAAAACTGCACGATCATAGCGCACTTGGGTTTACCGTTAGCCGGGTAGGCTCATCATGTGCTGAGGCAAAGGAAGAACACGCAAGAAATGATTGCGTCTTAATTGGATTGGAGACTGCTTAGTATGTTTTTTTTTTGCTACATTGTTGCTCGATCGTAAGCTGTCGATGCCCGTTGAAAAGCGTGTTTTGTTGCACCATGGATTGATACCGTGAAGATAAACATAGTGAAAAAGCGACACCACATTCTTCAACATCGTTATATATGAATACCTCAACAGTATTTGAACGATCATAACGTATATAGTAGTCATAAGAAAATTCATACCGCAAGTTGAAACGCACCCCGGCTTGCTGGGACACGTTGAACGTAATTTGGAACATCAGTTGGAAGACATATGCGTTTGTTTGTAATTCCCAAGTCCGGGCAGTGCGTGGAGCCACATGCGACAGCCACACGCGCACCACACCGCTTGACGGGCAGCGGGCAAAATGTTTGTTTCCGAAACAGAACTGCAAACAAACTAGAGCTTAATAGTAGCTGGAGTTGTACAGTCGGCTGCAGCTGTGTGTACTTTTATAACAACCTGCTGGGAATCATTGTCGTACCAGAAACAACGACATTGAATTTAGTTTAGAATTATGAGATGTTTACGAGACCACGATATAAAGGAATTATCTCACAGACTACGTCAAATATATTAATTTGTCTTGGAAGGTACTGCGATAATTTAGAGTATTTAGTGATTCGGAATACACTTTTAAAATACTTATATAATTCTATAAGTTTGAAGCGAACTTTCAATTTCTCAAACTTACACTAACACTGAAAAAATGAATTAATGTAAAAAAATACTATATATTATTAAAATATTTTTTTTACATTTTAAATAGATGATACAGAGACACTTTTTCCTAAGAATTCCAAATTGACAATACTCCCAGTGATGATAGTAAGTTGATTAAGAACATAAAAAAACACCTATTTTTAGTGTAAAAAAATACTTAAAGGTTGATTAAATAAGAAAGATGACTATCACTTTCTTATGCAAAAATGAGGAAAAAGTCTTCTTCTCAACATATACAAACATAACAATGCTGTAACATGCTCTAGCTATACTACGTGAAACTACCGATGATTTCTAACGGGATTCGTCAGGGGGACATTAATTTCACGGTAAGCCGCGATCAAACACAAACAAAGCGTCTTAAGCTACTCTGCTTTACCAATATACACACACAATCACCACGACCGAAGAAATCGCCGCGTTGTGTGCAGAATCAATGCAACGTACGACGTTCCCAGCGCACATTTGCGGCCGCCAACGCCACCGAGCCAGCCGAGGTGTATATTTGCTAACAATAAATGCCAACAAATCAATTTATTTTGAGGATGACCTGCCTCAACTCAATTATCGTTCGCTCGGAGCATTTCGCTTGCCGTATGGGGCTTCCCACAAGGCACACCACCCTCGGGGCGGTTCCTCCGTTGTGGTAGCACTCTTGCAGCTGTGCATCGTATGTATGTATATGCGTGTGTCCGTGTGTGTGTGTGTGTGTTTGATTGTACACCATCCACATCCGTCGTCATATATGCAAGCGCGATGCAATGCACCGGACCGAAACAGACGACGGAAGATGCGCAACGGACGTCCGACAATGACAAAGAAAGATGAACTCTCCACACTGTGCCGCCCGTCCATTTCCATCTTGGCGATGACTGAAACCGGGCGATGCGAAAGACGATGCTGTCCTCTTCTCTTTTGCGGGCAGCAAAGACAGCAAATTTCAGCATCGGACACAGATCGATGATGACGATTGAGTTTATACGCACGCTCTCACCCTTATAATAGTGGGCGGCCACCATTACTGCTCCCCCTCTACCGTGTGCAACCTTTTTCGAGCGGTGAAAATTGAGCACATCCACTCATTAAACGGTGTCCTGTCCGAGCGGTGGAAAACTGCGCATGGAAATGTTTGCAAATCGTTGCAAATGCCCCTCTCGGCGGCTGGCTCGTTTGCCATCCAATAAACAGCTACCATTCCAATCGAACCGTCCTTCCATAAACATCAGTTTCACAATGAAACGCGCCGTCATACGAATGCAAATTGTTAACGTCGAAAAAAGCAGCCCGCACCACTCGCACAGAAGAAGTTCGGTGATAAAACCGAACGTTGCATCGGGAAATTGAGCACCGAAGGCAAAGCAAAAAAAAACAACAAAAAACACTACACCCAGTATTTGATGCTGGTGCTCTACGAACATGCTGGCACGATTTGCACAATCGACGCGGCAAGCAGCAAACTGATTTAGCTTTCAAAGCGCACCACATCGCGCCGGCGAGTTCATGCGGCAGCGGGAGCGAAAATTGCAAACATAAATCGATATGCATCGTTCCGTTTTCGCTGCAGCGTTGTCCACGTCACCGTCGTCGTTGCAGACCGCATGTCCGCATATACTCCATCCAGCGCGGACGGACGCGCTCGCGTCAAAACGGTTTAATCTAATCGCCCGTTTGAATCTAATCCGCGAAACAAAACACGCGGGATTGAGTGCTTCGTGGAACTTCCCCATTTCCCGTCATACAAGGGGGATGCATCTTCGCCCTGCTACCCTGAGCACATTGTATTGTTCTCCACGGGTGGTGCAGTATTTGTAAGATGGACGCGGAATGAGCTTGGAACTCGATGATGCAATCCATTCTGTATGTGTGTCCCGGGAGGGGCGGATAGTGGCGGTGGTATCAATCCCTGATTGGTTTTATCTGGCTAGTGCTGACCCGGAGCACAAGTAACACGGAACCCACCCAGTCCCGCCCAGAACGCAGGTCATTCCGTTTGATCAATACACCCAGAGGAGAGACAGAGAGAGAGAGAGGGCATT
Source organism: Anopheles farauti No. 4 (assembly GCA_000956215.1). Taxonomy (NCBI): domain Eukaryota; kingdom Metazoa; phylum Arthropoda; class Insecta; order Diptera; family Culicidae; genus Anopheles; species Anopheles farauti No. 4. The sequence goes on along the minus strand of JXWZ01005121.1, from coordinate 8,675 downwards.
TTCAATTTCAAACCAACCCGATTGAAGGAAAAACAGGAGTGCAAATATAAGGTATCGAACCAGTTTTACTACCCTCACAATCACAAATGGGAACTAAGAACGCCGAGCGAGTGAGAGCGGGTGGCACCACAAATAGATGTCATCGGAATATGAGTAGAAAATAAACCAAACTTACCCTGCATTTTCAGCCGCAGCAATTGACATGTGAGACTCATCTAAGAGCTGAAGGGGCGAGGGGCCCTGTGGAGGCGCGGGGGGAGCTGTAAGTCGCTCCGTGGTCGCTGATACGCCAGCCACCTGGAAGAGGAGTCGGAAAATATAGGAACAACAGGTCAGACACGCGGCACATTCACACGGAAACACGACAAACGAAAAGACAAATTGGGATTTCGGCGCATTCACTGTGGGCACGGCGCTTTTGACAAATTCCTGTATAACAACACGCAAATCACTTCCCGCAGTGATGCAGTTGGCAGAAACCTTCCACCGTAGGGGGTTTTTGTCAAACAAGGTGCGAAAAAAAAGTGCAGTTCGGACATTAATGCTGGCCAAACGGTCACGATTGTTAGTTTAGAGCTTCGCGCTGCGTTCTGAAAATGGACCGGGGACCGGTTTCATGTGTGTAGCGCTATTTGCAAAGGCGCGCTACCCTTTTGCTGCAAGCAATGTGCTAGGGTTGCGAACACCCGTTTGAAGATCAATTGTTGACGAAGACCAGTTTCGCTGCACAAGCGGTAAAAATACAACATCCGGTGCATACAACTGCAAATGCTCACGGCTAGTTAGGGGATTAGGTTTGTACCCGTTTCGTCAACGATCTTTCTTCGTATTCTCTTCCTTATTGCTTCTTTATAATTGTATTGCTTTGTTTCGGGTCTTGGGGACACACCTTGCTGGACATGCATTACGGTTGGTAAAGATGAATAATTTAAACCTTTTTATCTAAAGAGGGGTACCGAAACCGGGCACAACTGGAGAATGCAATGGTGTGGGATTTGCTGTGATAAATGTTACTCCGACCATCATGACTTTTATACACAAAAGAACGGTATGCAAATGGTTGCAAAGAAAAGAATTGAATTTGTTTTTGTATTCTGATCACTCACGAAAAAAAAACTCTAGGCACAAATATGAAGAATTTCTAGATGGAGGAATGGGAAGGATTTGTAAAATCTCCATCACGACACATATTGGAAAATAGTGACAATAAAAACAAAATTAACAAAAACACCCAGTAATTCTGTAAACCAAAAATCGGGTGCATGTTATACAGTGTGTATTCAAGCAAATATATTTCTATGTTGATATCCGAATATCGCTGACATTATTTTGTGTTATGTAATAAAAAAAAATCGGAAAAATTGTAAGAATTCCATAAAAATGTTTCATAATTTACAGTGAAATATATTCATGGTTTCATCTATTGGCACTTGTTCTCATATTTACAGTCGAAATCAATTGAAGTGATCATTCAAATGATCGATCAATTAATCAACAGAGCTGATTACTCAGGAAAGGTCAGCGAGAAGTAAAAAATATATCCAATTCGTTTCAAAACTCAAGGGATTTTGTACTTCGTTTCGTAACCGTAAGGACCTACCAAAAGTAATCTTGCGGTTCAATAGCTAATTTATGCCACCACAGTTCGCTAGGAAGAGAACGTCCAGATGGGACGGCAAGGCCAGGCTTGTCAGGAACAATTTTGATGACCGGAATAATTACTTTTTCACAACATTCGTTCTTGCATTCTTGTGTGTATATAGAACAAATATATGCAGATAAAATTATTTGTTTTCATACGAATTATTTTAAATCAATAATGAAAACTTATGCCAAAATGCACAAACTGTGCAGGCAAATCTTGCCACCAATATTGTGATGAAATAAATACTTCCCGGCATCCCGTATACGGACAGACTCCCAACCGGATCGTTGTATCTCGGGAAAAATAAACAAATCATCGAATCGTTTCTATTTTGATGCCACAACACACCAGGAGAACACACTACACTACGGCTCATCGTCAATGCTTTCTGCTTCCCTACACTTTTCCGGCATCGGGAGGAGTGTTCCTTCGTGAAAGTTTTCCACCTAATGGTGTTAGTTAAAATCTATCTTTACTAAATCGTCACACACGTCCTACGGCTCCGCGTGCGAACCGCAAAGAGCAAAACAACGGCCAAAGCAAAATCGTACGCGCACGGCCACCACCTGAGCACACCACGGTCGGTAGGTGTGTGCAAAACCGTTCAGAAAAATCACGCTTCACTGTGCTCAAGGTAACCTTTGCGGTAAGGGAAAAAGCAAAAGCGAAACAAGCTAAATACAACGACGAAGCCTAGGGAGAGAAGGCTATGAAGCTTAATTTGCTATTCCCACACATCCTTGCGACCGGCACACGCCATTCTTTGCGACGAAGGCAATCATAACCGTCCTCCGCATTGCTAGCTGGCCGGAAGGAGGAGTAGCGGCGAGAGGATCGTGAGATCAAGAAAATCCAAACCTTCCAAACCAATCAAGTGCCCACCGAACCGGAACAGTGAGCAATTATAAAAGCCCTGTGTGCGGCGTTGCTCACTGTAGTAAGGTGTGTTTTAGGCTTTTAGGCATCGCAAGCGAAGCTTCCTTAGAAGATCAAAAAATCAAACAATGTAACAGCTAAAAATATGTACACCGAAACACACAATCTTTTACAAAAAATAACAATAATAAAAACATATACAAACTTCAGCAGACAGCCGAACTATTTCCTGATTTTTGCGATGCTCATTTGAAAGACAATTCTTCAAATAAAACAATACCCAATTCAAAAAAAAGCCCAACACATTCCTCGCATGCGGCGGCAAGTCCTACTTTAAATCGAATTCCTCAACCAGACGTCAAATCCCAGGGATTCCGGTGTACACACTTTGGCAAAAAGAGCAAAAAACATACCAAAAAAATCGCTCTGTGCCACGTACGTCCAAAAGGAAACACAATCCAGACGGTAAGACAGCATGCTTGGGACGACCACAAAATCGTCGCTCTGTGAAGGAATGCGTTCGAACCAAAGCGAACCACCACCACAGCAGAGACGACGGATGCACTTGAGAGTCGGTGCATGCATTTGTTTGAAACGATCTCGCCAAGCTTGGACCAGATATAACGTACGGGGAACGAAATTCGGAAATACAAACTAAACAAACGAGAAAAAGAAACCTATCCTTAAAGCCGCTAGAGCACGAGCGCTTATTCAAAGGTGGGATGCGTTTTTTTTTTGTAAACAGTTTGCTTTTTCCTTCTGGGCTCGAAAGGATAAAGCTTTTTCCTTCGAGCAAATATACAAACAGTCTAGCTTGGGGCGTATGGGTAAACACAATTTTTGAGATAAATAATCCCGGAAGATGAAAAGGGAAAGGAAGGAAAGCGAAACCGAGCGTTAGGAAAATGTATGTCGCATGAAGCAGAGCACATCAGTGCAGTCCTGGGCCGAAATAGTACGGCCGAGAAACAGCCGAACGAAGGATAAAAACTTAATAATAAACACCAGGACACGGAGCCCAATACCCACCAGGTCTAACGAATAATCCCAAATTTTGAGGCACTAAAGTAAACAATCCACCAGTGAAGAATTTTCGTCGATACGCGTATGTTGCTGGTACCCAAACGACACACGAGAACGCAAGGATCCGCGGATAAGATAAATAAAAAAATATATATATCACACAAATCACGCACACACTCGCCGCATATATGCAACACGGAACAGGATATCTCAATCTTGGACGGTACCGGGTGGAAAGCAAAAGGAGAAAACGGAGGGGGTTAAGAATTATTTAATCACTCTGCGCTTCCTTGTCACACACTACTGCATGCTGCACTGCACTTCTCGAAATAGAACGCACCGGCGGTGGTGACGGTGGCGGTGGCGGAAGCGGCAGGACGCACTCGCGCATGCGCACGACGATCAGAGGGGACAAGCAGGAGGTGGCACACGCGCAAACAAACGCACACACACGCACACATTGGCCCGCACACAACACGCCACAAACACAGGCCGAAGAAATTGCATCGGCTGCAGGAGCGATCCTCCGCAAACCACGCGGGCGCAACGGCGCACAAGGATACGGGGACACACTGTGCGGGAATATTTGCTTTATCTTTTCTTTTTTTTCTTCCTTTCTGAACCTTCTCTCCGGAAACTGCACTGACCATGCACGACTCAGCCGAGCATCACGGATTCACCACTCACATCATATAGCAACAACACAACAAACACACGCGCGTCGTACGCAGAGAAGATCGTCGGTTTTCAGCCCCGAAACACCAGCCCCTGTTATGCAGTGAACAACAAAAACAAAAGGACAACAAAACACACATTTACTATTATCGAACACCAAACACACCAACACACAAGCGAGCGCCGCCTCCGTTCTTATCGTCGTGCGGTGACGCGCGGTGGTAGAGGATTTAAAAATAATTCAAACACAACACAACAACAGGAGATGCTTGTTTTAAGTGCTTAGATTGTTTTTAGAAACGAATTCGTCGTAAAATCACCTTGGAATGATCACGTTTTGTCGTTTTATTTTACAACTTGTTATCGTCTGTATTACAACATGTTTGATCATATCTTTGTACCTATTTCAGCATTTCTTTTACGCGTCTCTTGTTACAATAGTTAGTCGTTTTTTTAATCGTCTTTTTATATTTTTAAATTCTTAAAAAAGATCGTTGTTTTCCTTTCGTTGTGACTCAAACTTCCTGCGCAAACGTTCTCATTATTCGCAATCCGATTTCGATTCGATCGAGTGGCGATGTGATGTCTAATTCTGAAACGATCACGCACACACCCAAACCCCCCGGCCGCGTTCGATGTAGGAGAAAAAGGGAAAACGGTTGGTGGGTCGCCAACCGCGAACGGGGGTGGGGTGTGATGAAGTTCGCGAATGAAGAACCACCCCGTCGCTCAAACATCGATCGAGCGTGTGTGTGTTTGTGTGAAAAAGAGAGTGAGATGAGTCAGAGCAAAGCCGAATGAACGAAACGGAGCGTTCGTTTCTTTCCTTTGCGATATCTCCATTACACACACACACACACACACACACACACACACACACACATACCAAACTCCTCCTCCTACCAAACCCTCCCCCAGCTCTTCGACTAACGACGTTTCCTCTAGGGGTGATATTTCGTTTCGCCCGGTATGTGTTTTTGCTTCTTCTTTTGTTGGTCTATTACTGCCTCTTCCGTTCGCGTGATTGCGTTGGAAAGCGCGGTCGCTCCTGCTCACTCTGTTCGAGCGACTGCACTGGGCTTTCTTCCCGTTCGTTCGCTTTACCGATCTCGTCCACTATGTTGCTCTATGCACAAACGCATACACACGGGAACAGGCTTTGCGCAACGCACTTTAGCGAGTTTGGAGATTGCGGATTTCGGAGCCCATTCTGTTTGATTCTGGACTTGAGATGATCGGTAATGGATGCGTCTCATATATCTCGCACTCATCTCATACGCATCAAATCACTGTTAAACATTTTAAATTTTAATAAAAACACAATTTCCTCAAAACAATCCGAGGAGCCGAAATCACGCAACTATTTCGAATCGAAACACCTCACAAGTCTAATGTTTTGCTTAAAATCATGTGCGTGTTGTTGTTCGTGTTCCGCAACGATGGAAATATAAACAGCAGTTAATCAAAGCCGAGCGGGCCGGCTGCTGCTGCTGCATCTCTCGTCGCGTATGCACATCGCAACCCATCGTCATACACATAACCTATTTCGGTGCGTGTTGTTTTTGCCCCTTCTTTTACGTCTTTTTCTCTTCACTTCACTACCACAGCGCAGTGCGCGAACCAAGCAACTCAAGGGTAGCTTATCGTCCGCAACCGCGACTCACGCACACACGTACATGCACACAAAAAAAAAACACCGAGATACGACGAGCGGATTGGCCCCAAAACGACGGTAAAGCACGCAAATAGAGGATTTTCTTACTCGCCCTGCTGCTGGTATTATCGCTCGCTTGCAATTTAGTGCGTTTTTTTTTGCTGTAGTTGTTTTGTTGACGAGTCACTTTAGAGAAATGCGCATGGGTACGTGTGTATTTTATTTTTCTTTTCTTTTTTTTACATTCACAAACACTCACACACCGGACTGCCTAAAACCCACCCGATTTTGCTGGGATAAATATTGAGTTGTGAAAATTGACGATATAGTTAGCTCACTTACAAACACCCTGAGAATCACTTCAACACTGTGCGATCGTCTCCTATCGGGTTCTGAATGAACTGATGCTTTTCTATTTCGATCGTTTGTTTTTTTTTATCGCTAACGTTTCTATCTTACTTATCTCGAAAAAATGCTCCAGAGCGCTTGGGTATGTGTAAATGCTCGATGTCGTCGGCGCTTGGGTATGTGCTCCCTGACTACCTCCACAATAACAAATTCCGTCACCATCATTCACTAGTATCGGCAGTGGCAATACATTAAAAAATCCAATGCAATTCTTGACAACGAACGTCGATTGCTTGGATCGGAATCGATTGGATCAGTTTTACGGACCATTCTGAGTGCGACGCGATCAAAACGACCAGCAGCAAAATGCGTACGTTCGATCGAAACACACAAACTACACAACATCATCATCGTCAAGGTACAATCCTTGCACAACCGGTAATCATGACACACACGAGCGTTTTTGTTTTTTTTTTTTTTCATGTTACGATCACCGATCTCGCATAATCATAATCAAGCCCAAGGCAGGTCTCGCGAGATAGATGCCACTCGGGTGAGCGAGAGGGATAGATAGGAGTGTGGGGACAGTAAGAACGGTCAAAGCGATCGAGAAAATTTCCTTATCAGTTCGCCCGGATGGCCGTGATGGACAGGCACTTGGGACGCACACCGCTGTATATTCGCGCAAAATGGAAGGCTGCGTCCGTTGGGTAAGACGTACGCGAATTCGGTTGCGTACTGTGACACCGGGTGCTGCTGCTGCTGCTGCTTTACAATTACGCAATAAACATAGGGTAACCAACAGCGGCAGCCACCACGATCGATGTTCCCGTGATGCGGTAGTTCAGCACTTGCCTGCTTCACGTTTGCTTCACGCGAAGAAAACACACAACGTCAACTAAGCAGTACCAAAACTGGCTGCTGCTGTGTCAACCAACCGGCTGGTTGTTATTGGTGCTGCGTAATACGTCTTCCACACCGGTTACTGATGCACGGAACGATGGCTATGCAACTTTTGTTTGTATATATACACATAAACACACACATACGTCGCTAGAACTTTCAGAGCACGGCAAGCTGGAACGGAAGTTTTACTTGCAACCACACCAAAAATTCCAAACGGCTCAGCGATAAATTGTTGAGGTTTCGCTATGACGCACAGCACTGTACACCGCACGGAGGAAAAGGAAGGAATGGATATGCGAGCGCGCCTGTGTACGTGTGTTTGTGTGAAGGCAACCCCTGACTGGAATGACAACAAACTGGAAGATCGCTCAAGGACTCTTAACTCTTCGGAGGTCACGTTTTGGGTTTTTCTTTTGATTGGGATAGGATAAGCACACAAACACATGGCCCGAAGGATCGATAGGCCCCGCGGGCTGAAAACACTTATTGTATTCTTTTTGCTAAACACCTCTTGCACCGGGGATGGAAGTAAAGCAAGAACACCACAGAATGCACCTTATTTTTTTTTTTTTTTGCTATTTCAACCCCCAGGCTGATAAACACCTGACACCGCGGAATAGTACCCCAATAAAAGCACGTAGAAATTCGAAGTTTCGCGAAATACGCACGCACGGAAAGTGTGACCGCCCCTCACGAAATGCGAACTCAAAGTGTGGTGAGCGCAACGGCGAGCGAGAGCTTTTCCACCCCGTCCGTACGCTGAGGGGTGAGTTCCCCGTGCCGAAGAGGGTACCGTTGTAGTGGTAGTAGTAGGAAGAGCTTTTTTGTACGGTGTGTGAGCTTCGCGTGGCTTGTGCGGTTGTGTGTTGCGTTCTGACCCTGTGCCCGTTTCCTTTTGGTTACGGACGGTCGTACGAACGGATGTGTCTGCTTGGTTGTGTGGAACCTTCCCCTGTCCCTCAATCCCCATATAATCACACAAACGAGAAACTCACCACTCACAACACACACCATTAGATTCCGAAGGTAACCAGTTTTGGTTCGCCTCTAAGCTGGTTTGCGTTCGTTTCGGGCCACGGTGGTTGTATGTGTGTGTGTTTGTTACGTGCTGTATCCCGCCGCATCAAGCATCATCTGAACAACGGAGGCCGCTCACTACAAACGAAGCGAAATCGCGTAGCCGTAGCTGAGTACCACTGATTCCCGACTGTAGTTAGTGTTCAGGAGAGTGATGTTAGTAATTTTGGAGCAATTTCCAGGAGAGTTTACGTCTCAGAGTTATAGAGTCCATTTGGCAACAGGAAAATCTGTCAAATTAGAGCACAAAGTTGCATCGAAGGTTTCTATACAATGTTAGTGCAGATTTTAATTAAAATATTACAATTTGAAACAAAAATTAGATTTTTTTAGTCAAACGATAAGCAGAAAATGATGATTTTTGTGAAACAAAAATGTGATTTTTTGTAAAATTCCAGACGGAGTAAAACTGTTTTTAAAATAAATTAAAAATTTTAATTCCTGCTAAAAATTCTGTTAAATTTTGTTTTT
>JXWZ01005119.1:0-15890 GCA_000956215.1 Anopheles farauti No. 4 | reverse complement strand
TCATATAATTTCATTATTTCATTCAATTCTCCGTGATCTATTGTACTTAAGAAACTTTTGAACTTTTCCTTTGTGATTGTGTAATCGCTGATTTTCCGTCGATTATGTGATTTAGATGCTATTCAATGCACGAACAGTGATGATTCAATCGATCAATGGATTTATTGGCACTCGAGGCCCCCATCAATCAATCCACTAAACGTTAACCGCAATCAGCAAATCGATGTATAATATGAGATCATCATACGATGGTAATAACACGTTCCTAGTGATCCTCTTTAAAGCAGCAATCCGAACTGGCTGCACTTACCAGCCCCGGTTGCCGAATCTGGCTGGCTGCTGTTTGCACAAGTGCGTGACAACTGGGCGGTTTTCCATCCCCATTGTTTGCTTTCCCAACGCAAACATAAATCGCGAATTTGTTCGGGCGCTCAAAGAAGAAGCAAACTTTGTTGCAGGCAGAGTTTCATGAATGAAAACAGGATTTGAATGTTTATCTTTCAGGTTGGAGATAAATTGGACACAAAAAAGTGGTCGCTTTGTGCTCCCCTTCCACTTCTTTCGTCGTATCACCTGCACCTGTCTTGCTCTCGGTGTGAACTATTCCCTACATCTGTGAGTGTGTGTGTGTGTGTGAGGAGTGAATGTGGGGGATTTCTTTAGCTTTATGCGAACAGTGTTACTTCGCAATCATGGACCACACCGACGTGTCATTTATAGCGTGTTCGATGCTGTGCACTGTTGTTGCCTGACTCTTTTACACACTCTTTTTTTTTTCTTCGGACGGTGCTTTTGCTTCGCCTCTAAGTTTCTTGTTTTTTTTTCCACCCGCCGAAACAAACTTTTCCGCGCACCAATATTCCGCGTGGAGTGTCTCTAATTTGTCGTGTAAACATTCGACCGTTTTGCTGGGGTGAAGGAAGAGACCGATGATTAAAAAAAAAACCTACCATGTCCCCTCCAACTCAACACCACCGTTTTACAATTCGTTGCTTCCTTCTTGGCGGTCGGTTTTTTTTTGTTGCTTTCATTTAACACAATCTTCAGCCCTGGGCGAACGGGCAAGGTTGTGCGCCAATATTTGAGGCCAATTTAGCGTCTGGTGCGGGGTTTGATTTCGTACACCCCTCGCCAGGGGCAGATCGGGACCATCGGGGTCGGTTAATAGCTATTCTTGTGTTACAAGTGTACTATATGGGATTCGTTTTGATTTATTTGATGCTAAAAATAAAGTTCAAATTTTGCTTTCTCTTTTGAAGCTTAGAGCCATTCGAAATATGTTTTTTACAAAATTCAGCCAAAAATCCAGAAATTATCTTCGAATTTTTCATCAACCTGTCGCCTCCCCGGGCATCCTTAGCTGCTGCTCCACGTGAGCATCAAACGAGTTTGTGTTGACACCTCTTTCACCCGGTTGAGACCTCTCAAGGTTGCGACTTCTCCCCCGCCGTCTCTTCAATCCCCTCGCAGCGGGCCCAAATACCGTTGCGACCTGTTGCTGAGGTCATGCTGTGGAATTCGGCCATATTTGAGCATGGTTTGTATGCGATGGTGGTGATCTTCTCTCCTCCCCCCATCCCCCCCTCTCATAATCGACCCATCCATCTGCCAGTCCGGTTCGGTGGTATGATGCTTCTTCATTGCTTTCGAATTCCAACGCTTCCTTCCAACGCAGCCACCACCGCCCGTACGCTTGTCTAGCCTGACTGTGTGTTTGTGGTTGTGTTTGCAGTTATTATCACGTCATGAGTGCCGCGGAATGGTGGAGCCCAACCCCACCGTCACTTGTGATGCTAATTTTCCTCGCTCCATAAAGTAACACCTTTCCAGTGGAATTATGATACACTTTTTGGTGGCTAAATGAAAGATGCGTAATAAAAATATTATATTCAGCAGTCTATTTCCAGAATTTTTTTATTTTACTTATTTTTTTATTTCACATAACCTGTTTTGTAGTGAAAACCGCTAAAAAAGCGGGTCGAAAATTTATGAAAAATTTGTTTACACATCTCGAGGATCAATTCCAACACCGATCATTTTTCTCCGTGATTTTTGGTCGGGCGATGATGTATGGCTCCTTTACTGGCTGTTTATCCCACTAAAGTCCAAACACCGTCCGATCTCTTTGCCGGCTACTGTGTCCGCCCGAGAGGACGACCGTTTTCACGTGGTTTTTCGCGGCGGAATGCGGCAGAAATGATGAGCTGTTTATTTAAGGGTGGGTGAACCGTTTCGTCGTGATCCATCGCCGGCGCTGACCGGCGGCTGGGAAACGTATCCAACAGCCACGCGATGTTGTTTATCGCGGCAGCGTACGGCGTCGCGTTAAAATATCAATTCCCCTTGGTAAATCAAATCAATCTCGTCGGGGAAAGGGAGCACTTTGGAAGTTTCTGTGAAGTTGTGTTTTTAGTTTTGCGTGATCAATATCTCGCAAGCAGTCAACGAGGGAGGAGGAGACGGGGTCGATAAGATAAGCGAGGTCGAGTTATTCACGCTTCATTACGAGTTGTACGGAACGAGCCTGAACGCGGAGACTGTATTTCTTTATCTTATCAGCTCCAGGGTGGAGTAGGTGGGTGGGGCTTTACCATTTATCATGCTCCATGCGACACGGCGGCACATGGTGTGATGGCTCTCGGTGTCTGCTATTTCGTGTTTTGGATGGCAGATGGCAGTAATGAGGTTTGTGGTGGCGGCGGGACCGTTCGTGACTGAAGCGAAATAAGTGACTGCTGCCCGCCCCGTGTGTCCCGCGATAGAAGTTAATAACTGATCGACACGCTTATGGGCACCTTTGTTGGAAAACTGCAACGGGAAAAGGGGGAGGGAAAAGAAGAGGGAGGAAGCTGCAAAAAGTCAATTATAATTGTAAAATGTTCACACTGCTGCGACACGACATTCCGGCGGGGAAAAAGAGACGCTACCTCACGTGGGCCAGCTTGAAGGTGTCAATTTCTAATTAGCTTCCCATGTGATAATGCAATCTTGCGTCTCGGCGTGCGCGTCGAGATCTTCGCTAGAGGTGTGAAAAATAGATAAACATGATTGAGTTTTCGGATGTGTGTTTTCGTGTTTCATAATCCTGTTTTCGGTTTTGATAGAAGTGATCTAATCATTTCAGAAAATGGACCACACAAACATGAAGCGTTTAGACACATTTTGGCTAGCTTTTACTAGGTACTGTTGTTAGTCATTTTATTTACAATAATAATGCTTCTAAAGAGCAATCTTCGCCATGTTTATTTTAGCTGCAACCGGTCGAACCGGCCACGGTCGGTGCTTTGTTTATCCAACAAATTAGAACACGACCTTCCCGTCGTTCTCCCCGGCCAAAAGCACTTAAGTCGCTTAAGCAAACGCCCGGTGGGTTAGGCATTTCGTGCGTCGTGATCAATGTCAAGGTGTCTTGAAGAAAAACAAACAGAAATACGGCGGGTGCGCGCGCGAGCGCGTTTGTTCGTGTGTGTTTGTGTGGTGATCACAATTTTTGTATGGCACCAATCTGCCCATCCCACGGTTCTGTGAGTCGGGTGGTTTAAGGTACCGATTTTCTCATCCTCCTTTCCATCCGGAAATCGAAAACCGGAAAGAGTGCCTTAAAACCTTTGTGGCGCGCTAGTGTGTGTATGTGTGTGTGTATGAGACGTCGAAACGACGAAATGTACCGTAACTTGTTTATTTCTATCTCTCGATGTGTTTCTTTTTCTTCTTCTTTTGGCTGCCTAATTCGTAGCCCATAAAACTCCACCCAAAAAGAAAAAAAAAAGCCAAGACGAGCAATGAAAAAACACATTACTAAAAACCAAACCCGGCTGATGCAGTGTTTTTTCTCCACTTCTCGCCGCATGTTCGTCCACCTGAGAGAAAGCATCCCATCGCCGAAAGCCGACGGAAGTTATCGTTCACGGGAGGGTCACAAAAACGTCGTACGTCGTCGCGCTATACTTAGAACGGGAACGTACGGCAAGCGAGCGAGCGAGCGAACGGAATGGAGAAGCGGCTCGTTATCGACGCCTCTGCTCTGCTCTTGTTTGTTGCAGCCCATCATCCCGTTCGCGGGTGCATCTCCCGGCGTGTTCGGCCGGGTATGACATCAGCAGCTTCCAAAACCATTCACTGAAGCATCAGCATCATAGACGCTAGATTTTGGACCATTCGAGAGAAACAGAGAGAGCGAGGGAGTATAGATCGACTCACACCACCCGCAAGTTTTACGTTGCTCCGTCTCCTCCGATATCGATTGCGAAATACAATTTCGTCTAGACTGATAAAGTTGATAATGGTTGGCCCGTGAGTCCGACAACGGAAGGAACTGTCTGCGCCGCGGAAAGGAACCCAACTATTAAAGAGCGAGCAAAAGCTGGAACCTGGCTTCCTTCCTGCGCTGTTTGTTCGACGTTGGAGCGGAAGCGTCTTTTTCCAAACCAGTGCCAACCGTTGGCCATCGCCACAAAAGGCACCGTCTAGCAGAACCAGTCATCGCTTGCGATGCGAAATGGAAGATCCAAAGTTTTTTTCTCCTTCCTGTGTGTGTGCCCGCTGCTTTTGTCGACTGATTGGGCTCCACGATACCGCTTTTATTGCTTTATGGACCGGCCATATAAGCCGGCGGGGAGCGAGTAAAGTTGTCACCATCGATCAGCGATGAACACATTTAGTAGTGGTTCGAAATCTGTGATTTTCGTGATGATCCTATTGCAGTGGGAGAGCGCAACCTGAGGCAGCTTTGTAAAATATTTTTCCTATCAAATTATAAAACACTCCATCAACCTCCAACCCAAGTCACACTTCTCGTTGATGGATGGGTACGACATTATTGCCATCTTAGTCATCCAAGACAGCAGCAGCAGCAGGTGTGCTTGGTGTGAGTCAAACCCTCATCATCGTTTCTGCGTCCGTTTACGAGCTTCCGGGGGGTGCAAATATGTTTCTTGGAATGATGCGATCATGACGGCCACCGCATGGGATGATGACGCGAACGGTGGTTGATTCTGTGTTGGCTTTGCCGCCCTTCTTCATCAGGCCGATTACGAAGTGCAATGTACACACAAACACACTCGATGTGTGGCGTGTGGGTTTGGCCTGCATTTTTTAAAAGCTATAAGAGTGAGTAAAGTTTGCTCTGCAGCAGAAGCAAACGAATAATGAATCCTCCCGCCCTGTGAGGGTTGGGGGGTGCTGGGTGTTCCGGTTCCGTTTGGCAAACTTCCGGAAACTCTTGTCTGCAGAGGTGTGTTCACGTAAGGAGGGACATAATTATGCTCCCAGAAGGGAAGGAAGGACGGGATGAAAGGGAAACCCATTATAAGGGCTGCTTTCAATAAGGAGTCCAAGGTAAGAAGGTGTGTATGTGTGTGTTTGTGTGGGCGTGGGTGACTAAGACACTTAAGGGAAAAGAAAAAGGCATGTAGTGTTGGTACGAATACACAGTTTTTTTTCTTCTTCTGTTTCTCATTTTTATTTTACTCACTACGAAATCTGTGCCTGTTTCGTTGGGGCGAGGACCGTCTCCTTATCGCGTTTCGTGATGGGGTTTTGTGTTCGTTGATCGTTTCTAATCGTGGACTAAGATAGGCCGAAAACGTTTCCGGATAAGCGGGAAAAGCTCGCGTTTGATTACATCGACCGGTTGGTTGCGAGAAACGCGTTGACCCGCTGGTGGTCGCCGTGTTCTAGGAAATGTTTTCGGTTATCTCGTGCGTTCCGAGAACGTCCTCAGCGGGCGTGGGGTTTGGGCGATCTGGAGAGCTAGGTTAGGAATGCAATGGGCAGAAATCATCTGTGCCTGCAGGTAGTTCTAAAAGTGGACGGAAATACAAAAAGAAAACCCGTATTTCACTTTCGTTTATTTTTATTCGGTGGAAAACATGGCACACGTGTTTCATTTCGCACGATGGTTTTCCTCTGTCAGTTCGAATTTATCTGATCGTAAGAAAATTGATACCAGCATCTCTGCGCCCCGACTGCTGTGCTTATGATATTGCCGCGAAATTTTGTGTTTTTTTTTCTTTCGGCGATACAAGTAGTTCGTTTGCAGGTTTATTGGCGAAATTCGTTGCTGCCGAAAGTGAGATTCGGCACCGCTTTGTACCGTCAATATATACCCATTTTCGGAGAGCCCATTCCATTCCATCTTGGAAATGGAAAACTTCACTTGCAATGGAATCAACGCTACTCGCAGGGATGAAAATAATCACGTGAAAATGGGGTGGGGAATCGCAGAACGAAATTGCCATAAATCTGCAGGGAAGGGAAAAAACCGAAAATTTCAGCCCAAAGCGAGATGAATCTGAGGCGGCAGGCGAGATAAGCGCCACCCCCTCCCAGAAAGTGTGTGTGTAGAGGGCACAGTTGGTGTTGAAAATAACATTAAGCGATTGATTCGGTGGAAGACTTTTTCTTTTTCTTTTTTTTTTTGAGGAGGAATGAGGAACGTGGTGGAAAAGCAACGAAAGTGTGCCCGTGGTGGGGTGGGAAAAGTGAATGCCAATCACATTCGTGGTGCAGCAGCAGCTGCTGCTGTTTTGTTCTATTAAACCGGAAAGAAACGAGCTTTCGAGTCTTTCGCACATTGCTGTTTGTTGGGGTGTCGCCTAAAATGCCTAAAATTTCGGTGGGTATTGTCATCGAAAACTGGTCATTCGAAATCTCTCACCCCGCACAAAGCAACGAAATTGAAAAGCGCGCAGTGCATTTCCCAGTGGGAGTCACGCTGCTGTGTCCCTTTCAAATGTGTTAGGCGACGATCGAAACCCACCCGAAGCGGTGGGATGAAATGAAATTTTTAATCGTTAAATCTTACCCGGCGATTCACGATTCCGGCGGGCGTCTGGAGTTGCTGTGAAACTGTAGCCAGTGCCAGCACCGTCGTAAGATAGGCCGGAAGAAAAAGATCACCGAAATTCGCACCGAGGAAAAGCATTTGTTTGATTCTCCCCTTCCCGCGCACGCTTGTGTGAGGCAAACGCTTTGTGACGGAAAAGTGGTGTAATGTTGTTTTTCTTTTTTTTCGGTTATTATTTCGCTGCACCAGGGAAAGTGCTGGCCTGCTTGCGTGTGTAATGGCGTGTCACGAAAAATGATGTGATGAAGTTTGAGTTTTCCTGGTGGTGCCCCATTACGGAATGGTTTGGTGGTTGTGCTCATTTCCCTTTCGTAGTCGTTAAATTTGTCGGTTGTGTTGGGTCGGGGAGACAAATTTGTACACGCTTGTGGTCGGCTCGTGTCACCTGACGATAAACCAAAAGTGTGCAGTGTGAGTAACAGCGCTTTTCTTCGCGATATGTACGAGACTTCAGTGCGGAAAACATTCACGGCAGTAAAAACCTCATTCGGATTTGGATTATCCATTTCTTTTGGAGCATTACCCCCTCCTGATCGTAGTGGCATTGAGTCGACGAGCAGCTATTAATCACAAAAATAGTTCAAACTTCGAGTATGAAGTCATTTACGCTTTCCGTTTACAGTTTCCAACATTGAAACAACATAAGAATAATTCCGTTTGGTATATCTGGTACGTTCTGGATGTTCTGGATCTAATAGGGTTTAGTTGTACACTTTCCCAGAGATTTTTCTAGCTTTTTTTGTCCAGCTCATAGTTTTTCTGGACGGCTCCTTAAAAATATGAAATACCTTTTCATAATTATTGATAGAGTAATATTTTCTCAGTATTTTTGTCTCACAAGCTTTCTTTGCCATGTATTTCATAATCGTTTCAGTTAATAATTTTGAGTTCATTTAATATTATTTTACTTCAGTTTGAACTTGAATGTTCTCAAATTTTTCTTATAATGTATCGTCGCTTTTCCATTTTATATTTGAATGCGTCTTCGCGTCGTATTTGGTTCCAAAATTGATTTGAATTGTTTGGAATGGGTTGGAATCGTTTCCAATAATTTATTGCAATAAATACAAACAAAAATGTTTACTACAAACTTTATTTATTAAATTTATTTTCATCATAGGTAAATTCATTCCTTTTTTTATACAAAAAATTAACAAAAAAAAGAATAAATAAGCTAAGATAAGGTCGATACTTTGTGTGAAAAAAGTATTTATCGTGACTTATAAGTCTGCCTGATATCTTATAAAACTTTGTCAACCACTCTCATATGAGTGTGATTCCCATCCGAAACTGATGTCTATTTTAGGAATCGACAACTCTGTCAATGTCGGCTGAGAGAGACGTGGCTGCTGCTGAAATCTAACTCCCCGATAAATATTACGTACATAAATGTCGGGTCCACGTTTGCTCTCGGTGTGCTCCAATTTCAGAACCGAGTTCGAATTGTCATCCCCCGGTTCGTGTCACCGAGAACCGGTTTCCGGACAACGGATCATCATCCGATCGGTATTGTACACCCTTCCTGCCGGGCATGACAAAATCTTCGACCCAGCGTTGCTGCTCGTACACTGCCGATATTCTCTTCGTCCACGCCTCTACGCTTCCAGCTGTCGGTGCGTGAGAAACGAATAAAATTAGATCCGGCTCGTGTGGTGCAAGTTGTGTAGAAAGGTATGGTTCTAAATCCGCTACCCACACACACACACACAGATAAACCTGAATATGTGCTCAACTGGTGGAGTTGGAACTTCCCCCCGAGGCACCGAGGAAAACCATCAACCGTGAAGTCTTCATTTAAGCGACCGGCAGGCGGCAGCAAGTAGGACTAATTTCATTAGCCATTTCGCTACCGCGTCTGGGAAGAAATGTCTAGAATGGAAAACGGCGGCAACTAAGCTGTGTAACGGTAGCGATGGGCGGAGAGAAAACGCCGCATTTCTGTCGTGATCTTCTTGCCGGTGCGGTATTGCTGACGTCTCACGTGATCGTTCGTTTATTTCGATGTAATATTGTTGCCCTTCTCCCGTCCACGATCCACGCAAAACCCACGGGGCAAATTGTCCATCCAAAGGTAAACATTTCGCGCAGAAGGAGAAACCCAAATTTAGGTTTCCGTGCCAGCTTTGCAATCGATTCCGACGGTTGATCGGTTCAACACATCAAATTCTTTCATAATTTGATGTGAATTATTTTCGCTTACATGAGCGCCTTTGGAGCGGGCGTGCACAATCATACGCGAATTTGCAGCGATATAAACAATGCTCGCATTTAATTCGGCTGCGAAATTTACCTTAATCAAGCGCCACGCGGTTGGTAACACTTTGGATCGGGACGTAAAACAAGTCATAAATGCTTTCTTCACGATTATTAGACACTTGTGGGGAGCTTCTTGTTTGGTTTTCAATTTGGGTCAATCAAACTGTGCGGTGGTCGCTTGCAAGAAAGACGTTACCAGTGCACTGCTGCTTCTTGTCTAACAAACCCGGTGCTGTTTCGCATACGTCGTGTGCATACGTAAAGCAGTCAATGATGCGCGTCATGTCCGCCTGTTGCACGCCCTACACATATAGCACGGGCGCGTTCCGATCGCTTTTCCGCGTTAAACAAATAGCGATACATTGGAACATAAAATCTTGCGTCCAAAGGGGGAGATATCTGTGTATACAAAAGCGCTGACATCGGTCGACGTAAGCGATGGCGAGGAGTAGCAGCAAACCGGGGGGGGGGGAGGGATATGGGTCATTATCGGTCGTGAAGGATGACCAAACACCAAACACTCACACACACCTGTTGGCGGCTGTTGGCGGGCTGTGAAGCCCTTTTAGTTGCGAATAGTTAACGAAAAATAGGGTGGGTTAAAACATGGTTCGGGGAAGATAAGGCGCCGGTGAGTATTAGGTTTAGTCGTAATCGTGTGTACACATTGGTGGCTTAAAAGCAGGGAAGGTTGTTGTGTTGTTGCTCCCGCTCTGGGTCAGGTGTGAGTTTGGGGTCCCGTCGATGTTTCCAACGCGATACGAAGTTAGATAACACCTCGTTAGGCGTCCAAGTAGCATACCTTCCATGTCCATCGGCGGCCATCGGTAAGGGAAGGCGGGCTTTGAGTGATATGTGGCCCTAGGTCGTTGAAGAATCGAATGTTTGGCGAGCAAGCGATCGGCGTGACGCTGCAACTGTTGCTTTATCGTGCAGCATTAGATAAATAAGGCTCCGTTGATGTGTCTGGTACGAAAGAGGCTCCTAAGTCTCGCACGTCGTTTATTACATCGTCGTGAGGAGGTTGTTTCGACATTGGTTATTTTTATTTTAGAATCTCCTCAAAAGACAAAATGCTCAAACAAAAAAGTCGTCAAAAAATCCACCATATGCTCGAGCAACGTTCGATTTTCCTCCACAACACCTGATGAAGCCTCTCGTCTCTCTCGGCAGCAGCGTGTGCCGTAACGCTTACCCGCCAAAACCTGGTGCACGATTCTCGTTTACGCGTCACTCGGCCTCGGACCCTCGGTCCGGTGTGTCCGGGGCATTATGAAATTTGACGACGGGTACGACGGGCTTTTGCGCACCACGAGGCTTAGGTGATCGGTAAGGTTTGCACCAGTTTTCCTGGTCCTTCAGCGGGCGTTTGCGCTCACCCGAATGCAATTAGCGTGTGGCTGATAAGTGGGTGAGCTGCCTTTTTTTCCGGGTGTTGAGGCAGAGCAAATAACGGTGTGGAGGACTGTGCAAGCGGCAAGATGCGATCTTGGATGTTCCCTTTCATCTTCACTGCCTTGGTTTCGTTCCTTTTTTCCACCTTCGAGGTGATAATTTCCCAAAGTTTAGCCTTTCTGCTGCCCTTCTTCCAATAGCGCGCTAAACGAATCACCGCCAAGTGCGCTCGATTTCGAGAGAGATACGCATTTGAAGTCCATTTCGAAAAGGGTAACAGTCGCTGTCGCTGGTGGAAAATTATATCATCAACGCCTTCCGCCTTACTGCGGCGGTTGGGATAATTTGTCGCAGTTTTTCCTTTCGATCGATTCATACTCAACCCCCGGTTGAGACGACTGATACCGGTTTTACTTTAATGCGTGCTGGTTTGTCTGTGGGCAGGCTTGAAGTTTTCCTTTCTTCCATTTATTCGTTTCAATCAGTGGCAGAGTGTGAAGGAAAAAATGGCTTAAAAATGCTTCAATATTTATGACACAAAATGCTAAACGTATATTCTTTTTCGGTGCAAAACGTATATCCAATAAAAGGAGAGTTGATTGGTTGTGCATCAAATTAAAAGTGGTAGCGATTTAAAGGCAGATCAATTATTTGAGTTTTAAGGCTAGCTTTTGCGGAGTGTTTTATGGTTTTATCATGTCACCTGGTGCGCTAATGATTGACTTTTTAAAGATATTTTGTTTCATGTTGAAATGGTGGCAACATTTTCAAGTAAGCCACAACGTGCTGTAATTATCAATTGTTCTCTTTGGACTTTGGCTAAATGTGCAGCTCGTTAGGGGTGGCTCGTTTTCGGTGGCTTCGAATCTACCGCTTTTCAGCAATTTAACACCGCCAACTGCCAAACCGAGCATTTAGCATTAATTTTCGATAATTGTACGACCCGCCGCTCCGGACCACCGATCTGTTACTGCTCATCACGCTTGAGCAGCTAAGAAAGTGAGTTCAAGGTGCGAGCTCGCGTGGTGTGGTGTACGTCACAGCCGCCCACAACCTCCACGACCTCTCATCACAGCGCGCCCGTGGATCTATTTTTTCCCGGCAGCAAAAATACTTACCACCTCCTCGGCTCGTAAGCTTTTCTGCCCCCAACCCGCTCGAGTGTGCATTATTAGGATTGTTCTCTGCGCGCGCGGGGCCACGCAGTTGATTGGAATCCATCGCGCGCGCGGAGGAGGCAAACGAAATGCAGTCAAGTGCACAATTGTGCTCTCCGATTGGGGATGGTGGGAAGATGTGGAGCTGGGTGGTGGGTGGGGGTGCTGAGCGCAAATATTGAAGACAGGTTAGAGCAGCCGTTTTGTTGTTGATGCATGAGACTCGTTCATGACCTCTATATTTCTTTTTTCTTCTCTCTCTCTCTCTCTCTCTCTCTCTCTTTCTCTCGTGCAGCAGCAGAATTGTGCAATGCACTGGGAAAGGGAGTAAATCGAGGATGGATGCAATTTTTTTTTCCATTTTGCCATGATCATTAGGTCATACGAGCGTCAGCGTTAGTCAGCGTTCGTATTTGTTCACACACGAGCAATCAATTGTTATTGATTTTGTTTGCCCCGGTTTGTTTTGTTTGGTTTGGTAGTTTCAATAATACACTATTTGATAAATAAAGCCATTTTTCTGCTGGTGGTAGTTGACGTAAAAAAGAAAACGATAAAATCAACCAAAGAATTATAAATGAAACGGAAATCGATACCTCCCCTCGCTTCCTTTTGCCGTAAGCTGTATTATCGTTAATCTGGTGTGCGCTATTGCATCGTGAAGTCGATGAAACGGAAACCAATTTGTTTGTTTTTTTTTTTTGCAACGGACACAGAACGCTGCGGTTTTAAAGAAAATGAAGGAAAGCCACTCACTCGTCTCCCCTTCTCTATGGTGCCTGCAAAAATCAGTCGACCAGCGCTAGAAAAGCGAAAGGAACAGCACCCTCTCAGTCGCGTGATGTGATTGACGATGATGATAAGGCGGATCCAGATCGAGAGCAGCGCAACCAACCCACCCGAGAAGCAAATTGGCCACGGCCACTGCGTTGCTGCTTCCTTCATGGGAGTTTCTGTTCGACACGCGGATACGCCAAAATAAAAATCCAAAGTATGGAGGAGTGTTTTTTTTACATTTTTTTTTGTGTTTTTGCTTCAGGGTAAAGACATTTTTCATTTACTATCCGGCGGCTGCATTTGCAGAAATGCACGTACGATTTCGACACACAGACGCACCTGCCGGGGTGGATACGTGGAGAAATGTGCATGAATTGCAATGACAATAACCGTGTTGGTATTTATTTGCATCAATTTTTTACCGCAATGGAAGGTGAAAAGAAATAGTTAAATATCGCAAATGTTTTTCGTTTAACAAAATATTTTCGTACGTTTTTAAAAACAGTCACATAAAATTGTAAAATTGCATATAATCTAAAAATTGAAGGTGGCGCTTTATCGCTACTCCAATCTGCCCACATTCACCCACACCCGCCCGATGGCCCACACCCAGTAGGCGGTGGTGGCAGGCGCCACACGGGAGAGTAAAATTATTGGAGCGATCATATATTGTATCGATCAAAACATCCTTTTGGCACACAATCGTATGGGCGTTAAAATTGGCATACTGCGTTCGCATGACGGATGACGGGGCGATACGTGTTGTGATGGTGGTGGTGTTGGAAGCCACCGATTGCCACCCCATTCCTCCACCTCCCCTTGGCGACCATCGTATTTAGATAGAAAGTCAATCATTAGCAATCATTGCGCACCGCTGAAAGGAAAGTAAATACCACTCGGCGGGTGTGGAGCAGTTTCCCCTCCCACCCTCTCCCCTCTCCCTTCAGCCAATTCCCTCTCGGTTTCTTGTTTCGCACTTCGCTGTGGCGTGTTTTGCCTCTCCTCGCCGATAAAGTCATTGCAAGCCGCCACCGCCACCGCCGCTCCCGATATCGATGCAAGCACGTGCTCGTCGAACGAAACGATCGGTAGCGGTTGCTGCGGGATAAAAGTTGATCGTACACCGATTGATGCTGTGCCGCGTAGTGATACTGGAGATCATTTATGCTGTCGGGCACGTTTCTAGCTTTGGGTAGTCAGATGTAATTCGAGCTGCGACGCGTCATCACAATATCGTCGGTAGATGCTCCCGGGCGGGCAACGATAAAGTGAAGGAAATGTATGCTTTCCATCCCAATCGGTCGCTGCCGTCGCGCCACATCGGATATGTGCGTATGTGGCAGAAGACTGGTGTGGCTGTGTGTGGCTGCGCTTTCCTTGTACGCGTGATTTATGCCACTTCCAACATCGGTTGGAGAGTGAGAGTGAGGAGATGATCTCGGGCATCCAATTTCTTGACGTACGTGCAACACCGCACCGTACATTACTATGTACGAAAGCGCGAATTTGTTGCATGTGTGATGGGTTTGAAAACTTCAGCTGCGTGCTTCAGGAGCGTTTACACGCCAGCTGTGCTATCTCTGACCTGGTGGCAGGTGTGTCTTTGTTGAATCCATTACGAGCGCCGCTATTACACTGCCGTGAATGGAGCTGGTGAGAGTGGACGAAGGGCTCTGGTGTGGGGTCTGTTTTCGAAACATACATTTTTCATCACAATGCGTTAAGTACGATACATGATATTTCACACACTGTTTGGTAGATACCACTGAGATAGCGCTCGGAAAAATTAGTTGAATATTGCGTTTCAATTATACGTTTGTCATTTGTCATATGCCAGGCCGATATGGATCGATTCAAAGAGCTGATTCGGATCTGTTTTGTTGATAAGATGCGATGATTAGGCAAAATTATACGCTTTTTTAGGCGTTTTGTCTTTTGGCCACATCTTCCGTCAAACGTTTCATTATGGAATGAATCATTTAGGTTTAACTGTCCACTATAATCTTTTTTGTCATCACGAATCATAAGAGTTGTACGACTCCTGTGGAAGAGCGATTTCGATTTTAAATTTGCTGAGTAAAGATTAGTTTTATAGCGATTCTTTTTAGCACAGTTTGCCTATTCTAGGTCTCTATTCGTTTTAAATAAGAATGATTTTAAAGATTCACTAGAACTTTCGACATTCAGGCTGCGCTTCAGTGGAGTTGATTCACTACAAAGTGTTTTTGCTTTTTCTGGTCTTGGTCGCCTCTTTTTTGGAGAGCGATTTCGATTTCAACTCTTTTGCCGTAAAGGATTATTTTATTATTAATTATTATATATCTTTATCATTTTAAGTACTCTTGCCGTTTGTGACGAAAAAGATTCAACAAAATCACAGGTTCAAAAAGATCCCGAACTTCGATTTTTGGAGTCGATTCTTTCGAGTGAAGAAATGACACAAACGCTATTTTAGAAGATATTTAAAACGGGAAGCTTTTTTTCCTACTAATTTTAATGTGTCTTGATTCTATTTCCTCATCAGATGTAATCAAAATGTTACAAATCGGTTTTACTGCACTCTTTTTTTTTTTGGTGCTTATATATGATACCTTCTCAAACGCTGCGTGACGGAAGGTTTGCATTTATGTCCCTTTCCCGCTTTCCGTCCCATTAATAACCTATCAAACGCGCTGTTAGTCACGCAAGCTGGTCGGGAAACGGTCGGTGGTTGGGACGTTCGGGAATGATGGGTTTTAAATTTGGTCATAAAACAATTTAACCCACACCCCGCCCCAACGGTGATCGCCTTGCGTGCGTTTGTTTGTGCATTCCGGTGAGCTGAAACTCCGCTAAACCTTTAAACGGAAGCGTGTAATTTTTTGGGACCTCTCCAATAGTGCGGCTTCGGGCCGTCCATTCGACGGTCACACGCCACCGCCACCTGTCTGGGCGACGTCCAAAAGTTTGTGTGCGTTGTGTGGCTCGGCTCGATGCCGCCGTTGCGCCGGAAGGGCTCGCACAGTTCTCGCACAGGTTTCTCCGGCAAGAAAATGTGAATGAGTGCAGCAATGAATGGCCGATCTGGTCCGTCTCGGGGACCGCTTTTTTCCCCTCCGCTTTTTCGATCGACGCAAAGTCGGCGGCGTTCGCGTGAAGACAGTGAGTGGCGGTGCGCTTATCGCGGTTTGCGCACCCATTCAGCGTCCATTCGAATCGTAAAGCCGGGGGACGCAGGTAAAAGCAACAAGCCCAGAGCTACGGTATGTGTCTTGAAAGCACAAACAAACCTCCGCTCCCGCCTCGACGTTGTTGCCGCGTAAGTAAGAAAAAAAAATAAGGCCCGCTTGACTAACCCCCACTTTGCTGCTGTTTCGCCCGTTTTGGATTTGGAATTTGTTGCGAGTGGCTCAAACGGCAGGCAGCAGGTTCGCGGGCCTTGCCTTCGAGCCTTTTCTTTCACTTTGTCCTACAGTAGG
>JXWZ01005116.1:0-11717 GCA_000956215.1 Anopheles farauti No. 4 | reverse complement strand
TCCCGACGGGGAATCGAACCCCGGTCTCCCGCGTGACAGGCGGGGATACTGACCACTATACTATCGAGGACATACAAACATTGCAAGATGGTTTTGATGTGAGAGATGCTGTGCAAAAAAACATAGAAGATTCTACATAATTCTGAAACTTTTGCTTTCTGTCTATTCTGCATTTTCATAATCAACTATCGTTTGCTTTCGCTGCACACAGAGCAACGTTAATCGAATGCATCCAAGCAACCTGTGAACCTTATTTACTACCTTCGTATCATTTGCGACGTGTCGCCATTTATGAAAGTTAAATGAAGCCGAAAACATGGCTACATGTTTGATCACGATTCATGCACGGTTGCTGCAGCGTGATAGTGTGGCAAACTGTTTGTGTTTGGATATTTCTTTACATCCCAGTGCACCCAGTGAAAGTAAGAAGGCGAAACGAATCAAAGAATATTGTTTGACGCAGGTGTAGAAAACCACCTGCCACAGTCTATGTGCAGTCAGTTTGCAAGCCCTATCACCCCGGTTTAGTCAACATGGCGTGCCCATATTCGTACGCGCCGTACACTTCGAATAATCTTTACGCCCAATTACATTCTCCATAGCAACCATAGCCCATCGGAAGTGGTGGTATTTGTGAGAAAGGGTATCTACCAAACGTTTTGCACGAATTCCTTAGCCCGGCGAAGCTAACCAGCTCTTCTCATTTCCGACCTATAATATTCTTATCGGACGCTAGGCCAACCGCAACCAATTCTGGCCAACCAATAACTACCGTAGTCGTTCGGGAAAGTGCTGAACCGTGCTGCGGTTTCATCCTTGCCTCCGGCAGGCACTTGGTTTCGCACAAAATTTCTCCCAGAACCGAAACGCTCGGCAAAAACTCGTTTTTCATCATACATCCGGAAGCCAGCCACGGTTCGCAAGCCAGAGGTGGTTTAAATTTTGCATCTGCACATTATTCTACCATTCCCAAATGATGATCGATACGGTTGCAGCCGTAAACGGGGTGAGCAGCACATTCTACCTTCGCAGTACGCTTGCCTGCCGGTTTGGGAGACAATTAGAGAACTCATTTCAACGAGCAACCGTCAGGGGGTCGGTACACTACTGTGTGTTTGAAATCTGATGACATTTTTTATAAACACTTGCGATGGAAATCTAAATCCAATTACCGTACAGAAACGGTCCCTCTGAATGGTGCAACAGACAATGTATATGTTGTGCAACTTCGTAACAAAATATGGTTTGTTCAGCACAGGCTCATGGAACTATCGAACCATTCAACTGTTTTTGGAGAGATGCCGCATGATGCATTTTTGCAAACTACTGTTGCCTTGGCAACCGGTACACCTTTGATTATATTTGCATCCTTTAAACTGCCAGTCACGCTCACGGTCCGCTGCCCCCCTATCGCTTCCATGTCCACACACACACACAACACATTTAGCTTGCCAAAGCATACTACGGTCCGTTTCAGAAACCGTCCACCGAAAAAGGAATTGCCATCCGTGCTCGCTTCCAGTTCGGGAGCTCCCCTGAGATGCTCGTCCATGCCAGACGTGCGATAGGCGCACGTTGCGCCTGTGTCTTTTGCTGGGAACGAACAGAAAGAATATGTCCAGCCGTGTGCTGGACTGGTGAAACGAGAAAAACTTGTCAGAACGGTCAGCCACTACGGGTACGGTTCGGTTTTCTCCCTTACAGCCACACCCCGTGCCGGTACAATAGGCCGTCAGCGAACGCGCTAGGCACCACCGGAAGCGCCGCACTTGCTGTCCCTTTCACTCGCACACACATATACACATATTTCCTCTCATCCATTTCCCACTGGACCTGGAAGTTACCGAGTTTTTGGAGAGTCGATTTGCATACGACCGACTCGGCCAATCCAGCCGACCAGTGCCGAGTCCATGCGCCATCTATTTCCATTCCAACCCCTCCACCCCTCCTGAATGTGTGTGTGCGTGTGTGCATGGGTGAGTTTCTTTGTCTTGCGAAGTGTATAGGCCGGCCAGTTTTCCGGCTGAATGCCTTATACGATACGGTTGAGTTTGCTCTATTCCGAAGCCATCCCGGCGTGTCGAGTCAGCTTGTCCACCGCGTCGGCGATGGTGCTGAACTCATCCGTTTGCGTTCGGTTGCTGCCGTGTGTCCCCCGTGTGGGACAAAATGAACGCCACCACCCTGTCACGGACGGTTTTCCTGATAATCAGTACCCCAATGGGTGCTCCACCCTTCACCGCACGATGATCCTTGACGAGCTGGGCACCGTGCTAGGAAAGTCAGCGAATTGAATTACTTTCATTTCGGAACGTCCATCGGCTGATGGCCGACCGGACCCAAGAGGGCCAGATAAAATCCCACCGGGAGTCCCCGGTCCACTCGTTCAGGAATAATCTGATCCCGTAGCTCGAACCCGCCGAAGTCCCGGGCGCGATCCCACAAACCCCAGCCCCGAAGCTCTTGATGTTAATTTCACTTCAGAGAATACTCACAGCCAGCCCTGGTGGTCGGTGTTTGTCCCACGAAAATTAGAATTAATTTCCTTCGTCACACTACGCGTCAAAGTGGGGGCGTACAAGTACGCTCCATACGCTTCCTTGCTCCGTACCTGCCCTGTCCAGTATCATTATTAATTGTACGCAACCGGACTAGACTCGCCGCAACAAAAAATACCCTTCACTACGGACTGCTGATAGAGACACGTGAAAAGAAAAAAAAATGAATAAGGATAAAAGCAAAGAGGTGTGTCTGCGACTTACAGCGCCTGCTATGTTCGACACTCCTGCTGCACCTGACAGTGTTGAGAATTCGCACGAAAAACTTCACGACGGTACACTTCAGCGGCGGTTTGCTTTTTTTTTTAAATGCATATTCATTTCGGCCGCATATTCCTAAAGAAAAATAAAACCCGACCAACTCTTTTTTTGTTTTGCTGCCCCGCTCTCGGTTCGTAGCGTAATCGGACGGTTTGATTAAAATTCTTTTACACGCTCGCTCTCGTTTGTTCATTATCCTTTCGTTGACCTCTCGCTCCAAAACTGTATCGTTATAATTTCTCCGCCAACGCTTCGTTCGATTCATCCCTTTCAAGTCACGTGTTGAAGGGCCGCACCCAGCGGTGCAAATTAAAATAACGCCAAAATCTATCCATTTTATCTAACCCTTTAAACTGGAGCTGGGGTTTCGTCTTGATCGCGGTATTCCTAGAGATTCAGTCATTCCGTTTCGCTTCTGTTCCGTTCATTTAGTTTGAATGCTTTTTAGTTAGCCCTAAACTTAGTTGCCATGATTTTGCAGAAATTCGCCGCCTTTGGCTTCACTTCACTGTGGCGCCCGGTGCTGTGGTTTGGTTGCTAATCGAATTAAAATTAATCGTATAATCTTCCCTTTAATCGAGGTGCGTGCACACGAACCGACCCCTTCGCGCACAGTGAACTTTTGCTTACGTTTCCCATTTGCAGTCCGACCGTCCCGACCTGGCCCATCCGGAGGGCAATCATCTTCATCCGAATTCCTCACCAGCCAAACTCTCGCAATCCAGACAAACAAAGCCGCCGGCCAATTGAGAAGGGCAATGAATTTTGCGAGAGCAATTTCACCGCCGAGTGGCCAACGCGCTTGTAAAAACACGGCCAGCAAACTTATAATTACAGTGCAAACCTTTTAACCTCGATCGAACTCCGGTACACACTTCCTGGCCTGGAGCCATAACTTCCCAAGCACTCGGTGATCTGCGTCTGCGATTTTCGGGCTCATCCACCGAACACTCTCACAGCTTCGGTGGATTGCGGTCCGGTTCCACTACTTCCCGCCGGGTTGTAAATCAAGAAGCAAGCTTTTTAGTTCACAACTTCCCCACCCCAACTCCGGAAGCCTTCAAAACCCCGATGACAAATGTTCCACGGGCACGGGAAGCACTTGGAAAATGGATTACGTAGGCAAAATAAAAATCATTCATCTCGTCGTGACGCGTGCTCGTTGACACTGGCTCTAAATGCGCTGCCCAAATCAAGGGCCACCACACGTACTCAATTTTGTGCGCCATTATTTGCCAGATTTCCAAACAAGCTTACTGGCTTACGGCGCAACCGGCATGCATCCGGGACCCCTACCCAGCGCAACACATCCTCGGAAACACTTCCAACTTCCAGCGGCATTCTCGTACAAATAGCCACTAAAGCACGGTGCCACTTGGTAACGATTCTTTGCCACCAGTTTCACAACCACCACCACAGGCTCCATAACCGCTCCATCGCTTTCCGTTTTCGGTTTTGCATTCTCCTCGTTTCAATATTCTTTCCCCGTGCCGGATTTTGCATTCCTGCCAGCAATTGCCCCGGTGCCTTTTGGAAGCTCGTTCAAGATCCGCAACCTCTTAAGTACCATTTATCCTGCGAACCCAATGAGTTTGTTGCAGTTCTTCCAGCCTGCGCTGCAACCGCTGCACCCGGGGAAGAAAAACGGGCCCAACTTTTGTCTCCGGGTACGGTGTACGGAAACCGGGAGCGGAGCTTCGTGGCACGTTGCAAAGTGGCACATTATTGATTTGAACTCAACCATTTTACCTATGCTGACTCTCGTTAAACGATGTAAAACGAGCACAAAGCACCGTCTCACACCGGATGGTGCAAGAAAAATGTCCACTGCTTTATCGCATCCGGCACTTGTCCGATGATCCTCCGTAACGAGCTATTTTTACGAAGCACATGCACATGCAGGCATGCTTTGCTAATGCACGATGGTGTTGTACAAGCACAGATTGCCAACAGTTGTAAGCTGCAAAGGAGCTACACATACGTAAGCTACTCCTTCCCATAAGCCTAACACTGCGGAGAAATCAATCTATTTGGAAACCTGTCGGCAATCAAATCAACATGAAACAGTTCCCTTGTACAGCGCTCGTACAGTACTCGGTAGAGCAAAAACAAAAAACAAAAACGATACGACTAACGAATGCCCGGATTATAAGGATGTCGTTGATCCGAAGTTGAGATACAGTTGCTTTAACTTTATCTAGCTTTTTGTGAGCTGTTTGAAATCAGTGCAAGAAGATTCTTCGACAAAGGCAATATCGTACACGGGCTGACATACTTGCTCCGGTACCATCAAACGAACCGCCAGAGGGCGCTCTATTCGTAGCGTCTATAATGTAGTCTACAGTGCCTACTATGCAGGTTCCGATCCAACGTAGAGCAATCGCACACTCTGTGCGAATAATTCTCGCAGGACACCTACCATTTGGTCGACAATAGTTTTTCGGTCGTTTTTCGGTCATTGCTGCCGAGATAATTGATGACACCGAGTATCTGCTGCTTGCGGCAGATTTTCACCCTCCCTCCCGATTCCCTCTGCTCAGCGCCTACACCGAAACCGAGCAGGCCGTGCGTTCCAGGATTCCCGTTTCTTTCTTTTCTTGTAATAGACATTTAATGTTCTTCGACTAGCAAATCGTAATCGTTACTCCCCTTTCGCACACCAACCAAACAGCTCTCGGTAATCGATTTGAAAATGGTGCCGCCGAAGCTAACGCTTCTGGCGCAACGAAACATTCCAGCATTCCAGGAAAAACATACCAGCAAGGGAGGGAAGGGGAGGGGAGTGTGCAAAAACTTATTCGCTTTTTTCCTATTAACACACTTTTCGCACTGTGAGCCGTTCTCGCCGCCATGAGAAATCCTTTTTCCGTTAGCAATAGGCCAAAAAACGTGAGTAAAACCTTTCGATGCATCAGTGCTGGGCTGTGGGGCCGGGCTAACTACGTCGTCCGGCATCGACAATGGAAAAGTGCAGCTAAAACCCTCACAAAGCACACCAAACCTCAGCGCAGCACTCAGCTTCCACGCACTGTTCGAGCCAGATCGGGTGCTAGAAATATAGTTATTAAGAGCTTTAAAAACATCGTTATTATATCTACTTCCCCCGCTCCTCCTTTCCCGGTGGCCCTTCGGCTCTTTCTACTTATTGCCATCGCCGGACGTACGTTGAGACTGGCTGCCGTTAGAGCATCGTATGTTATTAAACACAACGCTTCTCACCTAACCCGCACGCCGTTCCTACAGCACTCCCAGCCATCATCATTGACCGCAACCGGTGAAGAGTGAAGAAAATGGGAAATTTATTTTCTACTTTTCACCTTTTCTCACCATCACGTTCCGCTCCCGATTTTCCAGAAAGTGGGGAGTACAAAAAAATTGTGCCCATTCAACCGGAACCGATATCGCGCAGGTTTTAATGAAAAAATATAGTAAAAGCAAAAAAATCGAACCAAATGCGGGCGAACAACCGGGCAAGGAGCGAAAAATGCAACCGTTCTCTGAAACACTTGCAGCAACACTTTCACGGCTCGCACGCCGGCCCTTGGCTTCTGTTCTACTGCTGGATGGGTGGGAAGCCGGCGGGTTCGATCGTTGAAAAAAAAAACCGAAAACTTCTGTCCAAATCGTGTCGAAAGATTTATTTATAGGAAGCGATACCCGGCAAAATCCATTTAAAGTTGGTCGTATCGGAAGAAAATTTACGAATGCTGTCGACATTAACTTTTTATCGGCCAATGATCTAAATGCTTATTTTTCACGATCAAACTTAAAGTTGCTAACTGCGCAAATGTTATTGACTCTGTCTTAAGATTTTAGATTATTCAATTTCAAAAGCAAAAAAGGAAACATGTTTAAATCTAATCTGTTCCTCGTGCCGAAACCCGGGATTGAACCGGGGACCTTTAGATCTTCAGTCTAACGCTCTCCCAACTGAGCTATTTCGGCGCACGGTGAAGTCGGTTGCTACGATATTTTCAAACCATGCTCGCTGCTTCCATATTCCAGCGAAACAAATGCGTTCCCACCGATTGGTACATGAGTAAGCGCCGCTTATCAACATGGGATTCGTGCTTCCATTCCAGCCACCCTCACTCCGGTGTTCGGTTTCTTTGCATGTAACACCGCTCCCACGGTTCGGTGCACCTTTTAATTGCAACCGTTGCGGTGAGTTTCATTCATATATGTTGCTTTGTTGTTGCGCTCGACGCCATGATTAAGCCTCCACCACATGGTGTCTGATTAAAAACACTCATATGTGTCATGTGGGTATGTCGCTAAGCCGTCACGTAACTCCACGCCGGAGTTGTGTCGACTCAGTTGACACAATACAAACCCGGGCGATCACGCCGGGTGTGGTCTGGCTTATTGTTCATTCGGGTTTCGTTTGAAGTTTCGGTCGTTTTATCCGCAAGTGCGCCCTTTAGTTTCCCCGCATCGCACTCACAATGTTTCCCCGTCGGCTACTATGATTACTATGATTATATACTACGATGCAGTTTCGATACGATTCCCATTAACAACAATTTCGCTATTTGTTTTTCAAAATTCGATCCGATTCGAATCCTCCTGATTGACCGTGAGTTGTGAATTATACGAAACCGATTTATAGATTATCGTCCCTTGCAACATCCTTCACGGCGAGTATGGCTGTTTTGTACCATTGTACCATAAAATGACCAACAAGCTTCCGACCGTGCCAGCAACATAAAATCGGCTTCCCTCACGTTCGCAGTAACGGAACTCGGCATGACATCGTGGAACGCTCATAAATAACCTGCTAAATGTCCGCCCAGCTGCATGCCGGTCCATCACACCAACAGCAACGCGCACCCTAGCGACTACATTTTCGCGTCATCGTCGCGACACGACCGTTTTGTCAGCGACGTAAAGCACTCGTTGAACGCTAACGACATCCAAACAAACAACCTCCCTTCATCGCCGCCGTCCTTCTCCGTCCCACCCGACAAGACGCGACGTCCTGTGCAGGTGCGTGCCCATGCTATTGGGCGGGAGCACACGCACCAACAACAACCGCACCCGGCAACGGTACGGCTGGCATTGCGGGTGCGATTTATCGCTCCGCAGTTGGTGACATAATTAGTTTCTTAATCAATGCCTGCTTTACCCTGCAACGAACACGATTCGGACTGTACACGGTGGGCAGAAAATAGAATTTATTTGTACAACGAGTTTGTTCGAACGTAGTAGCCGCTGGTTTTAAATGTTTTGGGTAGAGGGTGTTTATTTTAGATAAAGAAATATTTTATGGCAAATCGATGGTTATGTTCAACCATCAGCTTAAAAAAACACACGTGGAAATCATCTCACCCAACCCCATATTATATTACATTCGTTTATCAAGAAAAACCCAATCTAATCAGAGAATGAAGAGAGGAGTGTCTGATTATGAATTAATAGAGGCGATTTCGCACAGTAGGCTCCGGCGAGATTCGAACTCACGATCTCCTGTTTACTAGACAGGCGCTTTAACCAACTAAGCCACGGCGCCGCGTTGCCAGGTGAGCCGATTATTTGCTGTTTCTTTTCCACATTACCAACGCTCCCTGCCAAGAGCGCTATGTTTATCATGCACCACATAAAAACGACTAGCTAATAACCACACACGCAACGTGGCCCCAACGACAGTGCACGACACAGCAAACACATAAGCATAATAGATCACACTGTGAACGATGAATCAGATCAACATTCTGGCACACAAAGCTAACAGGGCTGGCGGGTCCGTGTCCGCCTCTCTGGTCTTGGCGGATGCTGAATATTTGAGTGTACGATTATTCCGTTCCACCGCTGCGAATAACGGTTTACGACCGTGTCACTGCATTAGTATTCGCATTTGATAACAAGATTAGAACATGGTAGCGTCAGTGTGCCTACCCGCCAGTCTGTGTTAGCTTTAGCGCCGTGTTGCTCAGCTACCACACCCGTACCAAGGTCGTGCCGAGATAGTCAACAAGCGGCGGAAGTTAGCATGCTCCATCCCGTGCCGTACGGCCATTGTCCCATTTTCAATACGCCCATTTTGGCATGGTGCGTCCTATGCACACTAACCCTATGTCCTTCTAAACACCTCCGAGATCAGCAAAGGGCCACAACCCACGGTGCAAGCGCTGCTCGTCTCGGTGCTATTATCGAAATTAACCATGGCAAAATGGATAAATTATTGGAGGCCAAAGATTCCCTTGCGTGCCGGCATAGCCTGCTACGTTTTCACCCTGTTCGTTTTAAGGGCGTTTTCGAACGCCGAAAATGGAAGCATGAATGACAACGAGAGCCGAGATTTAGAGGACGTCCGTTGGTCAACTCGGTTGATCCAATTATGCATCCATGCAACAGCTCTCCCACCAACTAATACAGGAAGTTTCACAACGATGGTGGATGATTCAACCAGCAAATAATATCTCATCCTTTCGCAAAGGAAAGTCATCGTTGGCACTTTATAAAAGTCCTCACGTTGACTGTTAACATTAAAGACAATTTTATGATGACAACTATGCTGCCCACGTTCTCACTTCTTGGTTGAAATCGACCGTGATCCATCCGTAGCCACACCGTACGAGTCGCTTTATCATTTTGCAATTAATCATTCCGTCCTGGGGTAGAAAAATTATGTCCAATAGGTCATTCTACCTCTCCGTAAATTATCCCGGCATGCGCAGCCGACGAGTCGTTGCCGGAAGGAGGCTTCTCAAATGTGATTATAATTTGAATATGATGACATCCTTCCCTCATAACCCTTGAAAGGCAACCCTATGGTTGCTGCGATTTACACAACCGGGTTTTTTTGCCAGTGCAAGCAATATGCAGACCATTAAAGAATCGTAAAAAAGCGAAGAAAAACCTTCGTTCAAACTGTGTCGGACAGATGACCTTTTGGGCTGCAGCATGCGTCGCATTAATGTTGGTCGAATAATGTTTATGTTATTCGCCAGTAAAACACTTTTACTACGCAATAAAGAACGTATTATTGGCCTCACATCTGCTTTTCCTTGTACCATTTAACACTACAATATGCCTGCTCGCTTTGCATGAAGTTTAGATTTGAAACATGAACTAATTGTGCTCCGTTTGATAGGACCTGCATAACGGCTGCAGCGGTTTCGGTTCGTTTAGAGTACCACACTTCGGAACAAAATTAAATTAATTCTGCCCCGTTGCTATTGCCCATCGTGCTGATGTATTCCACAGTAGGTTACAAGATTGAGTGAGGCTAATCAAAGCTAATCTCGTGCGAAGACCATAAGCAACCTTCCTAATCGGTTGCTTGCCTCCAGATGATGGTTCTGTCTACTCTGCTTGTCGTACTATCGGACGCATACAAAGTCTCGTACCGGAGTCGGCTTCGTTCGCCGTACCAAAAAACGCCTACACCATCGCCATCTACTACACCGATGATGATGATGATGTGACGTAGGCGTTTAATATCCGCTCGCTGGTGGACGGAATCGATGGCAGAGCTCTTTGATCCCAACGAACTTCTCGTGCTTTTCGAGTGCACGGTAAATACGGCAGTGACAAGGATACTAGCGCAGAAATTGAACACATTATTGAGCCTCCTATACGACCGTTACACGCAACCGAGAGCATCAGCTCACGATGCAATAAATGCATATTGCACTGTTCATAACTTTGCCTCATTCGTATTTAAAGTACAGTCTTCGAAGTCACGTTTATCGTATCATTTCCTCCTAAAATCGCGTTATCATATCTACTCGTCTACAATCCAAAAACCAAAAAGCTTCTCCATTCATTTTCGTTAATTCGTTTCTGGCGTTCAGTCGGCTAAAAGACATTCATCCATGGTTTACTACGATCCACGCCGAAACGCTAAACGAAAAGCCGGCCCCCGGCCGTTAATCTCGTTTTCCAAACCAGCGCAGCTGTGTTCGTATTTGTCGTATTTACTTCAAATCACCCACAGCCCCGGAATGGAGTAATGCCCCAAACCTTTGACTGCATTTTCAGTCGTGTTTAGTCAGCCCTTTTAACCAGCGCACCCCCCCAGGGGGTTTCCCGGGGTTTCCGATTTGGGATCAGTTTCTTCTGCCCGATTCAGAAACCTTTCGCCGGCTTACCAATACAACCGGTTCGGGTGTCACCGGCACCGATTATCCTTTTGCCGACGATTTTCACTCATTTTGGCGCCATATTTTGCAACTTCATCAAAACAAAGTGAGAAAATTTTTCCCACCAACGAACGTTTTTCGCTGTGGCAAGCAGATTCGCTTAACTAAGACCGTACCGTTTTCAATATTTCTTTTTCCCCTTTCCGACCTAGATCCGCACCGACAGCACCGGTGGCGGTGCCCCAATCACAGGAACCACCCGGCTAGAGCGCTTTCCGTTTGCTCTCCCACATAAATTTCAAATTTTTGCTTCAGTTGCCTTTACTGAAAGGAGCTAACTTTACGAAGCGAACGAGAAAAAAAATCGTTACGGAAACGGCACGAGCACAAGAGCAAACATTGCAACGCCATTAAAACATGTAATTAAAATGGTGTAAAAGATCACTGCAAAATCGCTGGAAGCGGAGCCGGTGGGGGGCTCCGGGCGGCAAGGGTTAAATTGATTCGATTTTCACAGATAACGCTGCCAGATATCGCTCGACATTGTGACCGGCAGTGGTCGTTTCGGTAAAGCGGAAAGGCCGGTAAAAGGCAAGCGGCACCAAGCCACGTTGGTCCGGGGTCTTAGCGTAATGTTTGAACCGTTGGTTTGCCGCTTCCGTTAGAACCGGATCACGTTTAATCACTTCTCGCGCGTTCCCTCACGGGTTTGCATTTAATTGCAGTGAGCGAGATAATCATTGAGCAGCTGCCATTTGCGCCGGATAAATTATATATATTTCTCCCCATATTGCAAGCTTTCATCCGCTATTTT
>JXWZ01005110.1:0-14907 GCA_000956215.1 Anopheles farauti No. 4 | reverse complement strand
TCTCTCTCTCTCTCTCTTTATCTCTTTCTCGCTCTCGCTCTTTCTTTATATTACCCTGCAATGGTATTGCTACGTCGCTGATGGATGATACACGGAGATGAACAGTGATGCTTATGATCAAAACGGAGCATTATGATGATTCTTGGTATGAGCGAATGTGTGCATGTGAGCTGGTGTATCAGCACGCGCGCGCATATGTGTATGTGTGTTTGAATGAGACGACGATCGCGTGTGAAGCGTGTGCAGAAACGTGCTGCGTGCCGTGCCATAGGAATTCTCCTTTTTTGGGGGGTTCGCTTCTAGTGTGTTGGCCGAATAGAGAAAATTTGCCTAAATTTTGTCGAACAAATTGGAGGAAAAAGCCTTCATGCACACACCGCACGCACGCCCGCTTGCGCTTGGTATCTTCGTGTTCGTTTGTTGCACGGGGTTTGTTTTTTTTTTACATGGAAGATGTTCTTTTCTCTGCATCCCCAAACTCTGCTCTTGCATTTGCTCGCACTCGCTACACTCGAGGTTCGTTAAGCCTTTTCTGAAATCTTTGCCGGTCTCTCACGTTCGCACTCTTTTTCTTTTCTTTTCTCTTCGTTTTTGCAACTTCCATATTCATGTTTCACTGATTTCCCGTGCTCATTTGTTTTTGCGTTCGACATTTAGTTGTTAGTTTTGTTTGTGTTTTCTTTTGCGCTTCGATTTTATGAAACGTTGTTCAACCAAAGGCTTGATTTAACGGATTCATTTCTTCCGCTTCCGTTTCTCTCAGAGAGTGCTTACATATTCTTGTTTCCTCGCGTCGGACATGAAGTCCCGGGGGCTGTAGAACTTTACCGTATTTTTCACATGTTTCTTAACTGGACACCCACGCTACACTACTGTTTTTGTGTTTTGTTTTTATTATATATTTACTCTCCCGATCTTCTATCGCTCTCTTTCGCACTTCCTCTCTTCTGTTCTATCTTTTTCCTCTTTTCACTGTGAATTTTCATTTTGTTCTTCCGCTTACTCACATCTGCACGCCGCACGCATATGTATTTTTCTCTCTCTCACTCTCTCTCTCTCTTCTCTCTTTGTTGGTTACCATCGGATTTTTGTTTGTTTGTAGCCATTTTATCTGCTCGATATCGCACCTATTCTATTTTCACATTTTTCCTGCTGCATTTAAAACTAGTACGATTTTTGTTACCATTTTTGTCTATTTGTAGTGGTTTGAAGTTTGTTTTGGTTTAACTCACGTTTCATAGCTCCATCGCTTGGAGGAGGGTCCCGCCCTGTGCCTTACCTGGGGTTTTTGAAACATGTCTACATGGATCATGCAAAAGCAAACTAAATGGTTACGGGTAGCAAATTGATACGTTAAAACTAAAACAAAAATTCACTAATCAATTAAATTTCACTAACGCGCGAGAGGGAGCGATGGGGCGGAGGGAAGGAGGCAAAACCCCAAAATAGAAAAGTTGAGGAGAAAACAAGGGAAATGAGTTAGAAAAAAATCAGCACATAACACAAATCGCAATTACACACCCGTACAGGAGGGACCATTAGAACCAACAAAAACGAAGGAATATGTTTAACATTGACGGCGGAACAGTATGACAGTTGGAAAAAGAGAATAATATTGAGCCACGGGTGTTCGATAGAGCTATGGTTGCTATGTATTTACATCTTTACATCTGCTGTGTACTGTGCGGTTTCATTGTTCCTTGCGTCTGTGGCGGGCTTAGTTTGCTTTGTTTCTATTAGTTTTGCATCTCTGCGTGCTGCGTGGTGTGTTTGGTTTGTTTAGTTTCTCTCGCTCTATCTATCTCTCTTTCTTTTTTTTCGCTCTCTCTCTCTCTTCAAAAGTCAGATAAATGTGCTTTCTGACACTTGTTGCTGCTCGTTTCGCTCTCCTTCAACGCCGATGGTTCTTACACACTAATGGTAGCGGGAGTGCAGGAAGATGAACGGGAAATAAAAACAAATTAAACAATGCCGTCCAGGCAACAACAGCACCAACATCAACAACAATAACAACATTGCCAACAAGCATGCTACATGTTGTTTTGTCCGTGCAGTTCGCTGGGAAACGGTACTGTTTGCCTTTCCTTCACATTACTGTTTTGGGGGAGAGATGAGAGTATGTGCTGTATGTGTTTCTTTTCTCGCCTTGCTTTCCTTGTTTCCCAGTAACTTTTCGCTTTTCCCGTCCCCCTCCGTCATTGTCTATTCATATTTTACATCTGGTTTATTTCTGTTTACTTTTGTGATTGTTTGTAGTTTTTTTTGTTTTCTCCGTTTATATTATATCTCTGTAGGTGTGCATCGTTAGATGATTATGCTTCAAGTTCGATCTTTGTCCCCTTGATTTCCGTCTCTTAACTTAAAAAATATACTCTCTCTTTTCTTTCCTCTTTTCTTTTTCTCTCGCTCTTTTGCTCAACTCTTGCTATACTATTCTGTTTCGCATCGTTCTCCCACTTCCTACTACGTCTTAGGTCCTGCGGCAAAATATGGTTCTTGGGTAAATAAATAAATAAATGTTTCTCAACGACAAATAATAAGAGAAATGAAACATATCCATAGTATATTTAACTACACTAAAAACTAATGCTTTGTGAGTGTTTTGTGTGTATGCGTGAGCATGTTGACGCCCGTAATTGCTCGCAAATTGCGCTAATGCTATTGAAAGAAGCAAAAAAAAAATTGAACTAACATAAAAAGCGCGTTCTATTACCTGTACTAAAACCCGATCTACCGAGACAATCTTGGTCGCGTATCTCGGGACAAAATAATTTCATTCTCGTATCGGTACACTTAGAGGACCGACAAACCGACGCCAACGGTAAAGATCACGGACACAAGACAAGAGAATGCGTGAGGGAACTAAATAACAACAAAAAATCTCACTATACGTTTTCGTTCGTTTTACAGCTAAATAAAACATAAAATGGTACATTCGTTTCGCTTAGACGCTACGATGGTTGTAAGCAAAGCAAATGGAAAACAGAGATGAAGGTAAATTTTGAAACTTTCACCAAAAATAACCACATGTTAGAACAGATGCTATAGCAAGAAGAAAGAAACTACAGTACAGCGGTTGTATCTCGTGTCGCGTGCTGCTTTCGCATGCTAGCATAAGTAATGCGTAAATAAATGTAATCTTAGGTATAAATGGCAGATAAATAAAGTGTTGTTGTTTGTTGTTATTTGTTGTTTGCACGAACGCAACAGAGCGCCCACCAACGGCGCCTGACGCGTTTGCGCTGGGCCATCGTGCTTTCATAATGGTACTCTAAAAACAAACGAGACACTTAATGGGTTCTAGGTATATGTACACCACCGAGAGCCGGTTGCAACGAGCAAAAGGGTAAGATCCAAAAAATTACAACAATTCAAATTACATGTAACAACGAGAAAAATCAGTAAGAATATCAATCACCATGACGAGAAAAGAAGCAACAGGGAAAGAGTATATGACAAAAGCAGTCGCTTAAGCGGTTGAATCACCCGCAAAAGCATAATTTGCGTGCAACGAAATGATGTGCCGTAGACGGAGAGGAGGCACACCGCCGATAGCTTAACAACCAGTGCAACCGTACCACTTGTAGCTTAGAGTAAAAACAATGGTGGTGGTGATGATGCGGAAAGCATTTTTGTGTTGGTAGTTGAACAGGTTTTAGTCAATTGTGTGAGTGGGTGTGTTGTTTTTTTAACATTAAATTACTCTTATCAGGTATAAAAATATGACAAAGACAAACACAAACAATTAC
Organism: Anopheles farauti No. 4; assembly: GCA_000956215.1. Classification (NCBI taxonomy): domain Eukaryota; kingdom Metazoa; phylum Arthropoda; class Insecta; order Diptera; family Culicidae; genus Anopheles; species Anopheles farauti No. 4. Next base: position 11,158 of record JXWZ01005110.1, on the reverse strand, counting down.
GTGCGATCAATTGTTTGGTGTTTTTTGTTTGTTTGTGTTGTGTGTGTGTGTGTGTGTGTGTGTGTTTTTGTGAGTGTGTTTTTCTTTTTAAAGAGACTTAATTTCAAGACACTAACACTAATAGATTAACGTACGAAGTAACTTAACCGAGTAAAAAAGGTGGGTGAATGAACTGTCTCCAAATTTCCTCTCTCCATCTTTCGCTCCTACGCTTCCTTCTACTATCTTCACGTTCTGTATCTTTCGTTTTCCTCCAACCATCGCCGTTTTCACGTTTCTTCACTACATCTTAGGGCTTCGTTTCGATACATTACTTATATGCTTTACTGCCTTCGCTGCTGCTGCTGTACAACATGTTGTCACATTAATGCTTATAACCGTAACGGTGTTGTTGTGTGTAGTTTTTGTTTTTTGTTTTTGTTTTTTGTTTGTCGCCTTGTGTTGCCTTCTCTTTCGTGTCTTGCGCGCGTGCGCGCGCACACACACACATACGCACAAATAATTAAGCTTAGGGAATAAGAAAATAATGTTAAAACAATAAAATACGGTAACCCCAATATTAATGCGGCATATTTCTGCTTCTGCTTTCTTTTCACCTTCCTCTTCTGCACTTTCTTCACACTCTCATCCTCTGTATCTCTCTATCTCTTCCATCATCTCCAGCGGCCTGTGAGTGTTGTTAATTCGTCCTTGTGTTATCGAGTGCGCTATTGTATGCGGTGTTGAAAGATTGTTTCGTCCCCCTGCGTCTGTCGCCCGTCCATCTATCTATCTTCTGTTTGCAGAACCCCGCTGCCACCTATCATTTGCCTTTTGTCTCATAGCCTGCTCGGTGCTGCGTGCGCCTTCGGGAGAGTAAAACGGTTTAATGCGGTAACCACTGACGATGATTTGGCTCATATAATGGGCGGGAAGGGTGCGCGTACGTGGTGTCTAGATGGGTGCATATCGAAATATGTTTTAAATTACGTTCATGATCTTTCCTTTTTTTTTTTTGCTCACGTTTCTGCCGGCCCGAACGTGCTTTTTGATCGGAATTTGTAAAACGCTTAAGACGTAGTACACGGTATCATCTTACGTGTATAAACCTTACGTGTTACTGGCTCTCCTATCTGCGCCCGGGATCGCTTTCTGCCTGTCGGCCTTACAACACGAAAAAACGGGAGAGGAAAATTACACTTAAACGATCGACTACTACTACACACGCACACACACACACGGACAAACGTTTTATACCGATCGACATCTTGCCTTCTCGCTACTCGTAATATACGCGTCCTACACCTTGCCCTGCCTCATAGCGTTTATAACATGCATTTATCCTTTTACAAACACGCCAACATGTGTGTGTGTGGGGGGTATCTGTTTGTATGTTTTTCTTCCACCTTGATAATCGCCTGTCCCCCGCTTATCCTTACGGCTCACCGTGAGCGCAAACATTGTTCAAAAAGCAGTAGGTGAGTTGGAGAAATAGAAGGAGTAATGTTTTGGTTTTGCTTGGTTTAGGTTAACCGTATGTGATGCACTTACAACTAGCTAGTCGTACTGTGGGGCGCCACAGCCGCAGGGCGCGATTCGCAGTGCGCGTTGAAACACTTCGCCCCTTCCACCCCCGCCACACGCGTATTCCTCAGCACTAATCCGTTCAACGTTTGTACATGTAAATAGGCAAAAATTTTAGTCTTTTCAATACATTCCATATACCGCGTGTTTTTGTGTTCTTTTTTTCCCCGCCTTCCCCCCGTACGAATTCACAAAACGAAACAAAAAAAAAAACGAAACGCGCCCGGTGTTCGGGCTCATCTTCCACGGGCTTCGTTACCGTTTCGATACCCACATTGGACTGCATGGAAATTGAGTTCGCAACAGACAACGACTTCACTCGTTCAAATCAAATGGACGAATCAAAACGTGGTGCAGCGGTGAAGAGCTGGCGATCGACGGAGCAGACACCTCACGATCGCTTGCCGCAAGTCAGTGTTAATTAATTGCACCGAAAGCTCACCGTTTCATGCACCACGCAAAGAGCAAACATTACAAATGCAGGAGAGGAAACGTTTTATGTTTTTTTTTTTACACAACATATACCACTTACTAAGTTCGAATTATTCCACTTCCAGTAGATGATGGCATTTGCTTTTCAGTTTGTTCACGATTGTCATTAAAAAGTACTACGAATGCGGTGGTGGTGGTGATGGTTGTGGCGGTAGTGGTGAGGATTAGTTGTGAGCCTTTTGCGTTGCTTCCAGTAGAAAATGAGCGCGTTCGGTGCGTGAAGTGTGAGTGAGCTTCAATTTCGTATTAAATTTCGTTTCCCATCCCGGCATGCTTATTCGCTTAGGTTCACTAACTTTAATCTATCACACCGGCGAACGCTCCCGCTGTTCGTTTTCAATCGCGGTCCGCTTTCTACTCCTCCTTCCCTTTCCCCCCCACACCCTACATCCCCACATGCTGTTCAGTTCTTGCCTCACATTCGAATTGCTTTTCTTTGCGTGTGTTTGGGTATTGTATTACGCGGTAAGATAAATTTTGCAGTGTTGTTGGACGATCAAACGATACCCGGCTTTGAACGGCTTTTCAACGTTCGGCGACACGTCACTTCATTGAGTAATTTATTGGTGTTTGCTTGTTAAATATCGGAAGCAAGTAATGTACAGTGCCGGGGCCGTAAGCTTACCGCGGGGTGCACCATGCCCCAAACAGCACCCAAATTCCGGAACATGATTCAAAATTCAGGATTCATTTCCGCTTCGAATTAGCTGCGATGATAACAGCTGATAGATAGACAGACAAGAGCGGTCGACGTTATACGAACACACGCACGCACGCGCACGCGCAAACAATGATACGAATAAAAATATATATATAAATATATTTATAAATATACAAGTATATGTATGGAGAAAAAATGAACAGTTTTACAGAGATCATCGGTTGCAAAAAACGAAAAACAAAACAATTGCGTATCATTCCATCATTGCGTCGGTTTTTTCGCCATCGAAATTCGCTCCCCCAAGTTCGCCCAATGGATGTTGCTGACCGGTACCAACGTGGCCTAGCTCGTTGTTCAATCCTTGCTTAAATAACCGCTCCGGATTAACGAGGCAGTAGAGAGAGAGAGAGAGAGAGAAAACAAAATCACACCCACGACGAGCTCAAAACAAAACGTTTACCGCGAAGCAAGAGTGACGCGGGGAACATCCCCCATCCAGACCCGTACGAAGGGTCAAGCGATCATGGCAAAGGATCACTTACGCAAAACGTAACTCCGAGACCGGTTTTACAAACACGAGACACGAGTCATTCCCGCCTGTTTTTCACCCACCCACACCCAAAATCGATATCACATTTGTTTTACACTTCTTCAAAAATAACCTAACCAGTCCCGCCGCAAAGCGAAATGTTTCTCTTTTAAAATCATATTTTTTCACTTTGAAAATTCGACAGTAGCTTACAAACGTTCATTGCAACGATCCCCTAGCCGGCCGGGGGGGGGGTTGGCCTAGCTTCGTCTATAACTTATGCTGATTAAAGGCAACATGCCAAGCCCGAGGGCAAGAAGAACGTGAAGGGAACCGAGCCAACAAAATAGAAGATGAAAAAAACGCGGCTTGTTGCTGGCCTTTTCCATAGCGATCGTATAACTCGCAAGGGTAACACACGGTAACAAAAAGGGCAGGCTGTGCGTTTTGGCTGTGTCTTGTACAAGATGGCACGCCGACCGGGCTTGTTTTCCGCACCGCTTTCCCACGTTAATAAAATTTGGTACTTAATCGAACAGGTAAACAGGAGTTCTAACCGGATTTGGATTGGTAGCCTTCGTTCGTGTTTTGTGTCTGTTTGTTTTTTCCTACGTAGCAGCGCCTACGGCTTGCCTGTGATCTAGTGTGGCTGCGCCTCGAAAGCCACAGCACAGTCCTGTGTGTCCTTCTTTCGCGCGCACTGCTGCTGTTAACTCAAAAAGCCGTCGAGTGCTCTTACCGCTATCAGCGCCATTACCGTAAACCGTAGGATCATTTTGCTTGCTTTTTGCTTTGTTAATGCTTGATAGTGCATAGTGCCTCGTACCCTCGCCCCTTCGTACTTATCCTTCTATTACACATAGACAGAATTTGCTTTTTTTTGTTGTTTAGTTTTGTTTAGTAGAATTTTACGGTTACGAATTACGTTTATACAGCATTTTGTGTGTTTGCTTACTTATGGTTTGCTTAAATGTTTGCTTCTAGTGCCTCCCGTCTTGCGCTGATTGGATCGATGGTGATCCGGACGCCCCCTCCCACAGTTCTACTCATTATCATCTTGCAACAGCCGCGTCCCGATTTGTCTCGATTGCGCTTCCACTGCGCTCTAATTGCAACATTCCATCCCATCATTTGCTTTTCCCCATCGTACGCCTAATGTTTCGCTTCGCATTTTTCCGCTTGCTTCGACGTATGCGTATTTTTCCTCTTTTTTGTTTTTATTAAACTTATTGGCAGTGGTTTTAATTTTTTGCTCCGCATTTGTTTAGTTTAATGTTTTGTTTTTTTTACGCTTTTTTGTTGTTGTTGGTTTCTCTGTGCTCTGCGGTCTCTACGGCAGATTTGTTTTTTTTTCTTCTGTTTTCTTGTAGATCTGCTGTACGATCGGGTCGAGATCATTCGGATCGATTCGGTCAACTGGTGCGCGGCGCAAAGCACTCCCGACGGTGGACCGAAACGATGGAGGCGCTTGGTGGTTCTCGGAAAAAATGTGACCGCGTGCGGCAATAGCTTCCTTTCTCACATGCCATGACACCCGTGGGATGCTCCTTCCAGCGATGCCCCATGTTGGGTGAGTTGGGAACCCAGATGGGCATGTTTTGTTTTTTTTTGTTGTTGCTTGTGTAACGGACGGTATTTAGATATCGTTTTGTCAGAAGATTGTTTCAGTTCAGCCACTGGAAGGAGCGTTCCGTAGCGGGTTGGTGGACGACGTGGAGAGCTGTACATAAAACACATATAGCCAACGAGACCATCCTTCGAGCCTCCACCAGTGTGTCCGGGATGCAGTGGGCCACTAGTGATCGTGCGATCACCCTCCAGTCACCGCCTAATATCGTCGTAGGTTTTTTCGATGTCACCCGATCGTGCACGTGTGGTTTTTGATTGGTATTTTAGTATTTTCTTCTGGTTTCCCACACCGCATTGTTAAAACTAAATCAGCCTTTGATGTCTTGTGGTTTTCGTATTTCGTGTTTTTTTTTGTTTTGTTTCCTTTGTGTTAAGATCTTCTTTCGCTTAGCTAGCGAAATTATTTACGCTTGCTCGCACTACACTCACTGCCGCACTGCTTGTACTTAAATGTTCGCATTGGTTTCTGCAGCAACGGGCTTTACGTTCGTGACAGTGGTAGTCTCGCTTAGAGGGTTTCTACTTCGGTTTGCTTACGTTTACTTACGGTTTTTTTTTCTCAGTTTTAGCGCCCTCCCATCGTCGATGAGCTGGGTGTTGCCGGGATTGCTCTCTTATTTGTTGCAGACTTTTGTTTCTTGCAGGATGGCGTGTTTTCGGGAGTTGATTTACAGGGTACGGCCCCATGTACGTGTCGGGCTATTGCCGGCTACTGGATGTTGCTACCGACGCATCAGACGACCATGCCCGAGGGCGTGGGTCGCGGACGTGCTGGCTGCGATGATTGTGCGTACTGCACACTGAGACGGTGCGGTTGATGCTGCTGCTGGCTGTGTTGGTTGTTTAGAAGCAGCGACGCTGGCGACGCTGTCGGCTGCAGTTGAAGAGGCTGTGCATGCAGCTGAACCACCTGCTTTACCATCGCCACCGTGGACGACGAGGCACAGGGCACGGACGAGGACAAGGACGTGGAGGAGGAGGAGGAGGAAGAGGACGACGACGACGACGACGAAGACGACGACGATATCCACAGCGACTGTGAGGACGTTGGCAGGGTAGAGGACGCAACACCAGACGGTACGACACTCGACCCAACCGCCGCTGATGGCAACTTGGCGCTGCTGCTGCTCGGTGGTGCTGGTGGTGGTGCTGATGGTGGTGCTCCTGCTGCTGCTGCTGCTGCTGCTGCTGTTGCTGCTGCCGCTGCTGCTTTGCGGTTGCCAGTGGACGGCTTGGATCAATCACCGAACCGGCTGCAAGCCTTCTTCCACTTGCACTGGGTGCACCACTGGTCCTTGTGGTCCATGCCGTACACCTTGCGGCACTTTTTGTTCTCGCCGCGCGTCCTCCTGTTCGGTGAGACCGGCGAACGGTGCTGGCCGCTGCCCGCGCTACCGACGCTGCTACCACCCCCGCTCGAACTGGAGCTGGTGCTGTACGCACCGAGCGCAATCGCACCGGAAGCGCCGGCTGCACCGACCAGCAGCTGATGGTACGCGGCCGTACCGTTGTTGCCGCTGGCCGTCGCACCGCCCGGCGACAGCTGGATGTGGCCGAGCTGCTGCTGATGGTGCTGCTGCTGCTGCTGGGCGGCCTGCGCCTGGTAGTGGTGCTGATAGTTCGGCGACGGATACGGATACGACGCCGACGGACGGGGCGATAGCCGCACGTGCTTCTGAGGTGACGTCTGCAGGTGGAGGAGATGGAGAGGAAGTATGTTAATTTTTCATCATTTTAAATGATAGCATCAATGTGCCTTTGGCCACAAATGCTTTCTAGTGTAATAAGAGCACTATTTGTTGTCACTCAAGCGTAGGACTTGGCACTTGTCTGTAAGCCAAAAGTATGGAAAAATCCATGTTGGAAACACTTGAAACAGAAAAAATCAGCACATAAACAAAAGCACGTACCGGGTTCACCTGGGACCAGGTGTAGTTGTGATGGATCAGCGGTGAGACGCTGCTGTGCGGGTTGACGGCACCATTGCTGCTGCCGCTGCTGCCACCGTTGCTGCTGCTGCTGGTACCGTTCGTGCCGGCGCCATTGCTGGCCGTTGTTGTGCCGTTGCTGCCGCCGCTCAGTGACGCTACGGTCAGGCCGGCCGGCAGCGGTGGCTTGATGGAGGCGATTTGCTGATGCTGTTGCTGTTGCGCTGCCTGCTGCTGCTGCTGCTGCTGCAGGGCCTGTGATTGCGACAGTATACCCTGCCGGTAGTTGCCAACGATCTGGCGCTGGTACTCGGGATCCTCGTGCGGCGGACGCGCCATGTCGCGATGGCTCAGCGTTGGTGGCGAGGGTGGATTCGGGGCGCTCTCGTCACTTTCATCCTCGGTTTCGGTGAAGAAGAAGTCCTCCTCGTCGCTGTACTCGTTCGGCTTGCGGGGGCTGGACGGGGTGCGGTGAGACGTGCGACGGGAGATTTTTCATTAGTGACTGGAGTTTAGCGCCAGGCAGCACGATTCCCAAAGACACTTACCCAAGATGTGCGTTCCTAACGTGTTGAGTGATCTCCGGGCACGAGTTGTAGATAACGCCGCAACCTTTCCAGGTGCATTTATAAATTCGCTGACTGACCTATAGTGCGTGATTGCGAGGGAGAAAAAAAAGAGAAAGAGAGAGGAGAGTGAGATAGGGAGAATGTTTTTAGTGTCGTGCTCCACATTTCGCTCGACGGTGTAAAGGTACGGTCGCGGTAGGGAAACATCAACGATGCGCACGAACAAGCACCCAACAAGACGGTAAGTATAAGCACTCTTACATTTCGCACTTTCGGCTTGAACACTTGCGTTCTGCGCGCGACACAGGAACGCGATATCAACACTTGCCCGCTGGCCATTTTTATTTCGTTCTTCCCAGCGCTTGCTGTTGTTGCTCTTGGCGTTGCCTTCACGGCTTTTCACTTCCGCTTCCCGAACCTATCACCAGCGGGGTTTTGTGTTTTGTCACGGAAAGTGCGCTTTACTACGCGGCTCTGCGAGGCTGCGTCATTGTCGCTCGCGTAGCGTCACGTTACTGCTGGCGGGTCGTCCGCGCACTGTACCGAGCAATGTGGAACCGTGGGATGCGTGCGTTACACGGCGTTATTTCGGCGTTATATTTTTTATATTTTTGTTAGTTAAAACAACCACCGGAAGCGGATCATTCCTCGCGTGCCGCGCGCGTCTCGCGAACGTCGCCGGTGAGCGGACTGCATGCGAATGGGACGCGCGGTTGCGAATTTCGTTTCACCTCCCCGGGGTTTATGGTTTTTTTTCTCACCCGCGCACGCCTGTGTGTGTGTGTGTGTGTGTTTGGGTATTTCGCTCCTGCTCTCTACCACTCTTCATAGCATTATTTTGCCTTCGGGGTTGACCTACTTTCGGCATCCCCTGGTCGTCACCCGGGAGGAGCGGAGGAAACGGACCGCTTTACATACTCCGGGCAACCTGCGGGCTGTAATGAATCCCATTTCCCCCCCACAAATACACACCCACACACGCGCGCAGTCATGCACCAACGTATTCTTGGGCACCTTTCCCGCCCATGTACGTCTTGTTTACGGTTGCGATACATTGTTTACTTGCCGCACCGGGAGGAAGTCACCCGGAGAAACTCCACCAGGACTCTTGCCGAAACTTCCCGTCGAACGGACGGGCACAAGTAAAGCGCGCGGACCAGCCGTTTGCCCATGGTTCAAACAAGCATCGGGCCCGTCGTTTATTACAAGGATAAAGATTGGGAAAATAAATCGCAAAGAGTTCGCACCCAGCTACCACCGGTTGTTACGTCTGCCAAGCATCCAGCTCCAAGCTGGCAGCGGCAAACATTCCCAAACTTACTGTATGTATAAAGTTCCCACAGGAGAAGCAGGGCAGTATATAGAATGGGGATCGGTAACGAGAAAAAACCGGGCAACAATGTAATACATTCTACCCTACCAGTGGCGTCGGGTGTGAAGGAGAAAACGCGCACACACACACACATTTATATATAAATACACACTGGACGCCTCGTCCCGAACCGTTTCGTTCGCCTGCGATGGTCAGGATCGGAAACCACCCATCGGGGGGAGTAAGTGTGTGTGTGTGTGTATTGTAAATGTCATCTATACAAGCGCAACATCGTCCCGGTGACCCACTGTGCATGGCACGGATCGCCGTTGGAGTGTGTTTGTGGCCTATGTATGTATTCCCGATTCATCCCGCCACACATCAACATTTCGTGGACAATGTAGGTGAGCGGTACCGATTGCGCGCGCTTTCCACAATGTAACAGGGTCCGGAAAAACCGGGAGCCCGACGCTGTATGTGTGCCGGGCGGTTGTAAACGTCCCTCTCTCTCTCCGGTCCCTCTCCCGTACGTGCGCGGCGTTTATGTATAACACGGCTCGTATGGGATGAACGATCCGTGTGCCGGCCGGGAAAACCGGGTTTTCGGTGCTGGTTCCTCATGGGCTGCCACCGCGACACCCGCACGCGCTTCACCTTACTGCTCATGCGTCACCGTCGCTCTCGCGGTCAGCCATGTTTTGATTCGGTGTGCCATCTGTTGGGCGTGGGAATGGGTGGTAAATATTGCGCAGGGCCCACGGCACTATGTACGCGGTGCGTAAGAATGCGACCGGGTTCTCAGTTGCCTGCCTGGACCCAATTTCCGGCCGGTTACAGCCAGACCGTCACGGCGCGGACGCGGTGCGGCACGACTTTCGAGGCGCGTTTTATAAACAAACCGGCACCACGATTAAAAAACAAAAAAAAAACGGCAAGATGTCGCACGAAATGGCGTTTCGGGAATGCTCGGCAGGAGCGAGCTGGGATGATTTCGTTCCCGGTTTTTGTGTCGATCCCACTCGCTCGTTCTTATCGATTGACCTAGTTTCCATTGGGAGGGAAACACATTGTAAGTGGACTACCACACACGAGCGCCTGCTGTTGGTGGCGTTCATGTGCCCGCACGTGTGTGTGTGTGTGTATTTCGAGCATCAAACACTACCAACATTATGTACCCAACGTGATTTACCGAAAATTTGTTTTTGTTTATAATTCGACGGGTGTTGGGGGTTTGCTGATGCGGCCTAAGTGTTTTCCCGCTGACACCCGCCTTCCTATTGGGTGTAAAAAAAGCAGGACCCTCCTCCGCTGAACGCTTGCGATATATGCTCCTTATCATTCCTGATGGGTTCGCACCGCGCACAAACGGACTGATTTGGGGAAGTATGTTTTCCTTCGCGATTAGCAAGCGATCGACAACATTGGTTGAATGATAGTGCGCGAAGCGTCGGTTTAATTTGTTGCTTTCCTCATTCTACGCCCGGGGCCCAATTTGCCTGCCGTTTCCTGGTTTGGCTTTTCCGCTCCCGCCACGGGACGGGGGGGGGGGGGGGGGGGGGGTTTCTTCCCGCAACCACGATAAGACCACGATTATTTATGCCCTAACGCAACATGGCCGTGGTTCTGGTGTGTTTACATCGCTTGTTCTGGGGCCTGCGGTGACCTGCTTTCGGAGCTAAGTAGAAGCTCCGGCAAGCAAGCGAACCGTTACCGCTGGGTAACGCTTCAGTTACGAAAAGGTAGTCCACCCAAAACGGGAGGGGACGCCTATCGGAAAACCAATCGGTTTTCGGGGCGGCGGTGCGGAGGGCGGGAACCAGAATGGCGAAAGTTTGCAAACGCTGACGGGCTTGTTTTGAACCGAAAACGGTTGCCGAAGGATAGGAAAGCATAAGCGCAGAACGGTTCTCCCTCTCTCTCTCTCTCTCCGGGTTGTCTCGCGAGATGGATCCGTTATCACGACTTTTCCTATCTTTAGGCGACCATTTGCCCAACGCCGTGCCTTTTTTTTTACGGTTGACCTAATTTACTTTTGCCCGTGCCGTAAACGCAGGACGAGTCTGCAGAAGGTATCTGCAGCATTGTTCGGCGAAGCAGCGGCCTTTGCCTTGCCGTTATCACTGGAAGAAGATAATGCCTGCGTTGATCGTTTAGAACAAAACAAAGAAAGGGGTTTACAAAACAAAACAAACAAAAAAATTAACAAATAAATGGGTCAGCTATATGCCGCTCGGCGATGACCACGCAAATGCATTTGCGGTATGGGTGCATTTCTGCTTTTTTTTTTGTCATTTGCTGCGCCCACTTGCCTGCCTTTACTGCAAGCGGCCGCGGCACACAAAATGGATGCATATACGTGCGGCCATTTTGTGTGACACTGCACCTAAATTGTGTTACTGTGTAATGGGGGCATCGAATGCAATGCCGCACGATTCGCTCCCTCCCGGTTTACCTCCCCCCCCATTGTAACGTGGG
>JXWZ01005108.1:0-16796 GCA_000956215.1 Anopheles farauti No. 4 | reverse complement strand
GAGTGTTGCTACTTTTCTCACCATACAGCTAATAAATTAATTTGCTCTAAGGAAGTGTTTTTTGCTGTTTTATCTTCGACTAATAGGATCAGCTGTTTCGAGTCTTGAAACGAGTGGCTGGACATGCTGCTTTGAAGCATCTTATTTCGACTATTTGCTGATAAGAGACGCATTTCGCAACAACTACCAAGCATTTTGTGAAGCGTATCCAACTGCGATAAAAATAAATCTTTCACCCACGACCATAACGACGAGCCTTTGGACCATGAAGCAAAATTTTGGATAGTGTTAATTTGTTATCTCTCATCGCGTCGTTGTCTGGCGCTTTTAGTGGACAGGTTGATCTGAATTGGTTGGCCGATCAAGGTATGATTTATCACCCCGCGCTCAACGAGTGTTGCAGCAAATTACGTCCTTTATATTGATCGATATGTGTGGCATACAAGCTTAACGACGACAATTAATTAGAGGTGTTGTAGATCTAGCATTTCTGTTTCGTTTTATTGAGAATGTTTTATGGGCCCCATTGGAACGCTGCTGAAGGACTGGTCATCATTTGTGCCTGATGGACAAAGTAATAATTCATCTATATTACCTTTTTTATCATTCAGTTCAATAGATGAGTATACAAAAAAACTTTAAAAAGAAATGAAATGCTTCCTAACGTTTACATAAAATTTGTGTCATTTATTTATTACACAGTCACAGGTATCAAAACTTATTTCTACAATTTTTTTTGGAGATGCAGATTTTACCACACAAGATTTGAAAAGTCACTCATACTTCAATTTTTACAAGACTTCACGAGCATAAAATTGTCGTTTTTATTTTCACCGTTCCGTTTTCACACGATCGAAACTTTGATTCTAATAAAAACGGTAGAGACTGATTCATGGTTGAGAGTCCTAAGCATTTGTTTCTCAGTATGCGGTGTATTTTTTTTCATTTGTTCCTGTTTGCCCGTTCGCTTAAACGATGTTATTCCATTTACTATGGAAGGTAGTTCTTCTGGATGTTTTGCATCTCATCAGCTCTTTTGGCCATGTCCTATAGAAATTGATAGCGGAACCAATTTCAGCACACGGTCATTAAATCTGCTGTTTCGCTTGCGATGTTTTCCCTCGTACCATGAAGGAATGCTGTCATCAGTCTTGGATCAACTTTATGAGCTCCAAACCAATGATGCTAATGATGCCGAAGCTGGTCGAGGCAGTGAGTGAGAAAACCCCCGTAATCAGTAGCACCGGTGACAGCGGTAGGCCTAACAGGTTTTAGGAGCAGGAGAAAACATCAAGTAAATTAGCTTATGTGGCTCACGTAGCAGTTCATAAAAGAATAAATATGTTTGTTTATCCCATGCGCCGAGATTCCCAAAAATGTAAAAGCGTGTCTGTTATGAAATCTTATAAATTGGTTTCGGGATACCGCAGATACCAAATGCACAGCGATTATGCATGGACAAAATGAAGGAAAACAAATAAATATTTGTTCAGTTTACGGTTAATAGAAAAGAATAAAGTTTGTTTGCAACACGAAAAGTTGTTTATTTTGTTGGCAAATTCTATGATGTTCAAAGGTCGCATCAATACGTGCAACTCATCGCCAACCGCGGTTGGCTATGAGCATAACAGTTTCAATTCAAAATGAAATTAGGTTGGGCGCCAAAATGTATGCAATAGATGTAAACGTTTAACCAACAGTGATGAGCGTGTTTTTGCGAGTGGCATTATCGTTTCTACCAAAAAGATATTGTAAATATTTCGCAATTAAGCATGTGAAATGTTTCCCCAGCTCATAATAAATCAGAAATAGAAAACATAAGTATTACTGCAGAATAAATATAAAATTACACAAATAATGGACTGTACAAACCATGAATACTACTGGCGGCGCTTGCTGTGGTGACCTTGCCTAGTGACGCTACCACCGTCCGTTCCGTCGTTTCGGGCTGCATTGTCTCGAAAGTGTAGAGCGCCCGAAAGCCGGTTCCATCTAGACGATCGTTTGATACCATCGTGATGCGAAAAAACCGACCGTCGGACCGCACGGTAAGTTCGCGCCAGTTGCCACAATACATCGCGTACTTGCGATCGCGCGTGACAAAATTAGAAAACTCCACGTAATCGCTGGCGGTGTCCTCGTCGCAGCTGAAAGAGAAAGCATTACTGTGGAGGACGAAAGGGATCTGTGTTGAGCGACGGTGGTTGTGGGCGGGGTGCCAGGTTTGCTGTCGATTTTCCTTTCTTTTCGACAATCAGCCACACAGAGAAACAGTCACTACTTACGGTTGAATCCCTTCTATGTCGAAGTACGTGAATCGCACGTGTACGTAGTCATTAGAATAACCATGGAAGAAGTAGTTACAAATGATGTTTCTTTCATTGCGACCCAGACGGTAGATGGAAAAGAGGTAGAAATATTATTGTTAGAGATCAAACCGGGCATGCAACAACTAGAAAATAGCAGAGTTAAAATAGACCATGAAGAGCAATAATAACTGCGCACTTATGATAGAAAACATCTCTATTCCGAATAAGGTTAAACTCGTAAAAAATACAATGACGAGCATAATGTAGGAATTTGGTAATTTTGACAGCTGCCATCCAGCTCGGACAAACAGTACGCTTGAATGACAGAGTATTTACCTCGCTGTCTCATAGCTATGGATTGCTTTCAAAAATAGCCGATTCGGGTAAGATGAACTCCACACAGTACGATAAACAGCACGTGACTCTTACCTTGGATATGCTCCCGGGAAGTTTGGTGACTGGATCCATCCCTGACCGCTGTCATTCCGGAAGTAATGAAAGGTGCATTCGGATTGATTCGGTTGATAACCGGTCGATATACCAAAATCTAATGCAATTGGGCAATGAGCGGTTTCGGGTGTGTGAGCGAATGGTAAATGGAAATGAATACGAATCGAAATTGAAATCTTGCTCGATCATTAATTATGGGAGCTATAACCCATACCGTCCGGGTTGCATCATACGCACTTGTGAGGAAGAAAAAATCTCCCGTGAATCCCTTGTTTTCCGTGTTGTTGTAACTGCTACGAAGTTCTAGCATCAGCCTCGACCCATCCGAAAGGATAGGTTTTGGTAGCGTGTCACCGCACAGAGTTTCTACGAGCTCCTCGCGGTCGTTAACGATGTAGTAAACCTGCAAAATAGATTGGTATCGATTTATTTGTGGCCGGTATGCACGGGACTATGAGCATGAACTCTGGCATGATGGAAACTCAATGGCGAATCGGGGAAAACAAAATTGATTCAATTTGTTTTTCCGGATGAACTTTGGTGTTCTTGAGAGAACCAATTTTCATCTGACAACCACTCGCCGCAGTAAATATCGATGCATATTGGTAGTGGTAAAATTAAAAATCACTCGTGCGTTCGTGATCCGACGTTTCAGTCAAAAAATCGCGTGGTAAGAGTGATGGCAATCGTAATGTATTGTTTTGGCTGAATTTTGTTTTTGGATGCAACGTTTTTTTATGGGCTCATATTGGCTGCGCACGATGAGGCATATTATGAATGTATTTTGTTGTTATATGGGACCTAATAAGTAATGATCATGCGTAATTCATACCACCCCAGGTTTGTTGTGCGTTTGTTTCTTTTGAAATATGTCAATAGTATGTATTTTAATTCGGTTTTTAATTGTTGACTTTGTTGTAATCATAACTTCTTGATGTTTAATTTATATCAATATCGTTTACGCATAAAAAAATATGTTGAATTCATGCGAATTGGAACCTACATGATTGAAATTGAATCTATGGTGATTACTTCTATAAAATTCGACAAAAAAATATTCGCTTCTCCTGGCTGTGGCGTTTAATGCAAATGTTAGTAGAAACTGTTCTCCAATTTTTTAATATCCGACTCGTTTTTGTTCATATCAAATGGTGTTGAATTTGTGTTTTATTTCATCATAAGGGTCTGTTTATTGAAATATTTTGTAATAAATCAAACTTTGAATTCATTTGTTGATGGCAAACATATTTCCAATATTCTAAAATCGACAAACTCGGAGACAACTTTTAGTGAATAAAACTACCCGTTTATTGCGCGTGAACTTTCGCAAGTTAAAAAAAAGGATTCTCTTCTCCATCCTAGAAAAAAGCATACTTATTTCTCATTCCCATATCTCTCATTCTCATCAATAAACGTGAAGCAAGTGTTTGTAAACCATCTGGATAAGTGCATTTGTTAAGCGGTAAAGATGACAAGAATATAACATCGCCTAAGTAAACACCCGAATCAAAATGGATGTAGGCAACAAGCACCATCAACACTCCCGGCGTGTGATAATGAATTATACAGCAAACTCGGCTCAGCTCCACGTTTTGTGCCACGTAAATAATGAAGGTTACAATCGGTCGGCAGCGAGTAGGTATGTTGCGTTAGGAGTTTTGGGTAGTTTATCTCTTCCACTGAATGTTGGGCAAGGTGTGTTAGGAATAGCAACCGAAGAAGTTTATCAACCGTAAGCCTATAAAAACAACCGTTTCCATGCGTGCGAAAGCAATGAAATGAGCTTACTGTCTTTCACTCTCTATCCACTGCTGAGCTGAGTTGTTGGTATAGTGTTTTCGGGAACCGAATGAAATTGACTGTGTCTACCAGATACTGGTGCTGATCGGTCCGTACGGTCTCTTGGTAGAGTATGTAAGTGAAAATTAATTACCATTAGGATATCCGTGTCACCGCATTCGGTTGGGCCAAGCATCGATGGAAGCCGAAACTCCGAAAAGATGATCTGTAAAAAGAGAGAGAATGAGAAAGTGAGAGAGAACGACAGAATTTCCGACAGAGAAAGGCAAACGAGACCGGAAAAGACAAATGTGCGAAACGGTGCGGTTGCGAAAGGAATGCTAAGGGTGGCTGCGGCTTACCTGAACACGTTCCGCACCATCGCCAATAAACTCGTACAGCTGGCACAAGCTCGACGGGAGCTGGCCGTAATACTTCGAATGGGATGGTGCTATACTGCCACTCCGGATTCGGCTCGAGTTAAACACCACCCGGTTGCAGCCTTCTCCCTGTCCTGCGGTAGAGCGGTATATCGAAATCCATGCAATTAATTTACAAAACCCAAACTCGCACCGATTTCGGGCCTAACTCAATTGTGAGAAGCGTGGGTAGCGTTGTTCTTTATTTGGGTATTCCAATTTGAAGGTTCCCCGACACCGAACCGAAGGCGTTAAAGTTTTGCTACCGCAAATTGATTTGCTTGAAAGATATTACTGTCACGCACAAAGTACCGGGCGCCTCCATGGCTATAATACACACATTTTCTAGAGCGCGCGTGAACCACGGCTGATGTTGAGGCGTTGGTTTTAAAACACCGTGCAACGCATAAATTGTAAGCGAAGGCTTTTGCCGAGGGTTGTCGAGGGTTTATTACGTGTGGCGTTTTTTTATGTGCAGAAATATCCTTGAGCTCAACTAACGACGGATTCGACGGCGATACCGATAAGCTCGCGACAAGGTAACCTACATTGTGTTAGGATAACCGTCGTATTAAAATTATGCTTAACGATAACGCAGTCGCGTAGAGGGGAAACACATACAAAGTTGAAGGACAAAATAAAAAACCGAAGTAATTCTTTACAATCTCAAGATCATGTAGCTGGTGGGCGGGAGTAAGCGAACCTAAAAATAACCGATCTTGTTCTTTTGGCGCTTTTTGCGCGTTCACCGCAGTTCCCGTGTTGTGTTTCGCAGTAGTGTCAACTAATCGACGATGTTGTTATCGCTGTAACAGAAAACAAAAGGAATGATCGCGCACCCGGTGAAACGTGCGCGCGGTAGGATGGTATGACGAATGGCGAAGAAAATAAACAAAAGCCCTATTTTTAGCGGTCATGAACATCATCCATCGGCGATATTGGTACGACTTCTTTTCGGTTTGAGTGCCGCTTGCGATTGCTTTTGCGTCACGATCCAAACGATTCGTCCGTGAACCATAAATAGAAAAACGTTCACCTCTGTTCGCCTCCTTCCTGCCCTTTTCCTGCATACTTAGCGAAGACCGTGACTGATGACGGTTCGCAGATGTGTCATAATGTATCGATTCCAAAGGAACAAAGTCAGCGTAGTCGCAACCGTTTTAGAAGTACTTTGAACTTCACCAGCGATCATGGTCAAACGATGGATCAAAACAATCGCGAAAGAGCGGGACGGAAACGACCGTTTTCTTTCTCCCGGTGGATCACCGGTCTCGATCGCTCGATCGCCACGTGCGATATTTTTAAATGTGCATTCGATTTCTAATTACCCTTTCGCTGCAACCTACCTCCACCGGGATGAGCTTCGTTTTTGCTGCCAGCAGTCACATTCCATTGTGGGGTTTCCTGCCACGGTTACTACGTTCCCGTTCGCCGATCATTCGACGGTGACGTTCGTGCCACTGCGCCATCACAGTGTGGTACACGAAGAACCATAAACACCCGCCACGGGTTGGATTCGGTTCGGGTTCGGTTCTTTCTTCTCGGTTCGAACTTTCAGCAGGTAGTTGGGGAGGCGAGCGTGAGGGGTGATCTCATCGGTATGTCGGTGCTAGCGTGAGTGATCATTGTTTCGAGTACGAGCGCAACCTATTCACGTGAGTGTGAGCGAGCCAAATCTCCCGTCCGAAGCGTGGACAAAGCGCATTTGGCATTGGGAATGGTGGCGAAAAGGAGACAAAACAGAGCCATTCTAACGTACGGGTTCGTAGCAGCGCGCTGGTTATTAAACCCTCACCAGTATCAACCTAATCAGTCTTGAGTTATCTCGCATCACGAACAGTTGGCCGCTGCTGCTACTGAGTATTGAATCTGTAAGCTAAACCGTTCCCAAGCCGTTAATCAACATTATCCGTATCCACAAGCGCACAGAGCGCTTTGCTTTGTTTGCGCTTTTTGGTTGAAAGTGAAGTTACTGAATGTGTGATAAGCGCCACCTGTGCGATGCAGTACGGATGGCGATAAATAATGCAGCAGTGATGTGGCTGTGCTGGACAGAAAATAAATATTATAGCTAGAGCATCGTAGCCGTCTCGGTGGGAGATTTGAATTTGTACAACGTGAATGTGCTGTGATAGTTTTTTGTTTATTTAAAATTCCGTCCTTGCACTGATGGTACAGAAAACAAATAACAAATTAGATAACTAATCCGCTACTGGTGAAGTGCGAATTTGTGTGATAATTCGCAGCAGCAGCTTAATAAGGAGTAATTAACAGTAGCGCAAAGAATGAAACACAACGTTGTTATATAAAGTGAGACACATTTTCGCAGTTCAGTGAAGTTTTTTATGTTTCCTCTGCTGAATGCTGATTTGTTCCAAATCCACGTGTTTCTAAATACGATTGTGAAGTGTGCAAAGCTTAGTGTGGGTAGTTAAATCACATATCAACTACCAAAAAAAAAAGACTCTCGACACAAATCATGAGTAGCTATGACGTAGGGAGCCCATATACTTTTATAAACAATCTGTTTACCTCTAAATACGGTTGTAGCAAATAATAGCGATCAGTTATATGGCTGTTCTCTAACATGTTAAGTTAGGCTAAAAAAAAACAACATAACTTATTATGCCAATTGAGGACCCTACACTAGCGCCAGAGCACTGGTAGACATTACTCCCCGAGCCATTTGGTAGTTGCTAAAAATAATTACTCGACCGCGCAAACGGGTTCTCTTGCGTTCGAAATTCGCGATATGCTCTTGCGTAAAGAGCTACCTTTTCCCTGATTTCCCTGTAGCTCTCATTCTCGCACACTTCACGCGCTTCTCACACACCCAAACTCGAGCAGGGAACACGATTATCTTTCAATCTTGACTTACAGTTGTACGCGGGAGCACGGACCCACCGCTTCACCGTTTGGCGCGAGGCATATGCTGTGATCGTACCAGAATATCATCCGGTGCCGAAATGAGTAACGATTTATGAGAGTATGGGTCCCCCCACTTGTACGCGGTCAAAACTGTTTGTATCCATGCGACCCCGTTAGGGCTTTTTCTGCGACCCCTCTCAATGAACACTTGATATTCAGCAGCGGCACATTCAAAGGTAGCATAAAAATAATTCCTGCACATCTTTTCGCATGAACCAACCAGCCGGTTCGATCGGTTGGACAAAGGTCATCATGGTGGAGGTGCGGACATGATGACACTGCATGTCACTGCGTTTGCGATTTTCTGCGACCACTTGTGACGCATGGTCGGAGGAATCAACGGGCGGCAGGGGAGGGAGAAAAAATATTTATTTTTGCTCGCTGCTCGTTATTTCCGACATCATACGCGAGTGAGCGTTAAGGAGACACACCGTGTGGAGGGTGGGTTTGGAGTAAACAGAAAACGATAACTCTCCTGCCTCCCCCCGGTGAGTACCGGCCTTACGTTTGACCGAGGGCTCGCGCAATGAAAAATGTGTTAGCATTATTTTGCCAATCTCACTACAAGCTGTGAGTCAGCCTTGAACGGAACCGCTTGAGGGACCAAAAAGCTCATTCGAAAATGTAATAACAGTTTCCGCTCAATTTTCACGCTGCTCTTTACGCGGCACCGGGCGTCCCCATCTGGCCAGGGTGGTCAAAAGTCAAATGAAACTGCACCGAGGGCAGTTTTTTTTCGCACGTTCCATCTCTATCTTTCTCTCGCTCTTTCGCGCCCGTTGCTGCTTTTAATGCACCCAAAACTGCGGCACATTGATATTGCTTTCTTCGAGTGGGGTGAAAAGTGGCTGGTTTCAAGAAGAAAAAAATAAAAATAAAAGTAGAGATATAAGGTGGTCGGTATGAAATGAATTCTGCAAGTGATTCATCACCGTTACACACATACACAGATATACGCACAGTGTGGCCTTTCTTCCTAGTCTTGGCAGTAGTGGACTGCGAGTCGCACGAGCATACGACCGGTCAGGCTCATCGAGACGGACGCTAGCATATTTGTAAAAATAGTTGTTCTCTCCCTGCCGTTCAAAATCCATGCTCCTCCTGCGGCGGGTAACTGCACAGAAAAGAAGTGGTAGCAATCGTCTGAATCGTAGCAATGTCAAAAAAGCGGGAGTAAGTCACCGCCACCAACGATAATTGGCCGAAGAGGATCGTTGTGCAATGCGAAAAATGCTTCGGCTACCTTCTCCCCAGAGTAAACGCCACGCACGGTGGTTGCATATGGATGCGTTTCGTT
This sequence comes from Anopheles farauti No. 4, assembly GCA_000956215.1. Taxonomy (NCBI): domain Eukaryota; kingdom Metazoa; phylum Arthropoda; class Insecta; order Diptera; family Culicidae; genus Anopheles; species Anopheles farauti No. 4. The sequence goes on along the minus strand of JXWZ01005108.1, from coordinate 7,614 downwards.
AGCGACAAACGTGTTGGCATAGAATAGCTTGGCCTTCCGACCTGCGATGTGTGTGTTGCTGAGGGGCAGACCAAAGGGTCTCGAACTGTCGTACATTCTTCGGGTGCATGCTTGCGCGGCATTCCTTCGGCCAACCCGGGAGATCACGCAAACAACAGGGTAGGATCAATTACTCACGACTGTACACACTCACACTGCTAAAAAGTAAAACAAACATCATAGTCGGCATGGGTGAAATATCTCATACCAAAAACAAAATAAAAATGCCAATTTATGGGATCTGACTGGATGGGTCGGTTGTAAATATTCCAAACGGGAAGGTAAAGGAAGCCACTACCAACAATGGCATATGTTCTTGCAGCATGGTACGTGTATGTGTTTTGGGTTTTTTGTTTGTTCCGACCATGGAGCTTGAATTGTAAAAGTTTTTCCACCTATGTATGACCATCTGGTTTCTACCCAATTTTTTTTAGTTGCAACTCTCACAACTTTCTGGGTCATCCTTACACAAATGGGCGACGGTTCAAGTGGGTGTTGTGGAAAAGCTTGGACCGAGCCGAACCGTCGAATAATTATCATATGTAGAGGGAAAGGACAGCAGTGAGCGCTTTGCAAAGCAGCTAAACATTTGGACGGAAATATGTGGCATTTAAAAGCTACAATTACATTTCCACCACCACCAGGAACCCTGGCTTCCTGCTAGTGAACCTTTGTAATTTATTTCGTAGAATTTTCAAGCAAGTTTCCACCATTACGTTTGTGTCGCAAGCATTGTGGAAAGCATAGAAAATGCTTTCGGTTCAAAAGGCTATGAGAAGTGAGAAGGAGTGTTTTAAAATGAAACACTTACCCACGCTCGACTTTGTTTCCATGGCTAATGGTCGTAGATTATCACAAATGTGTGGGTAATTGCCCATTGTAGAAATCTACCCCACCATTTGATCAATTAGGAGCTTTTCCAGATTACAGCGCTGCTCTCGTGGTGGAAACGACACGTTCTCATATTTTGCTTTCTGGTCTCACTTATGTTCTATCATGTTTTTTTTCTGTTGTTTTTATACCAGATCCATCTCAACAAAAACCAAATCAACCGAAAATGTTCAAGTCGCACCTGGAAATGATTGGTAGCTACGAGCCCATCAGCAAGAAGGCTCGCTTCTTCAACACCTACCTCAAGTCGCTCAAGGGTAAGTGTATTTATCTGTGCCACTGGTTGTTGTCCGCAACTGAATTGTACCAACCTCCACATCTACAGGCTCCCAGGAGCTGATGGCTAAGGAAAAACGCAGCTACAGCTCGTCCTTCGAATCGCAGAGCATCTACAGTGACTCGAAATTCGCCTGCGAAAGAGTCAAGCAGCCCGGTTACCACTACAACCCGGTCAGCAAGGACACCTATGGCGTTACGCCAAGAAAGATCAACGCACGCGACTTCACCGTAAGTCTGAACGGGACACTAGCACTCCCTCCTACGTACGATCGTTATCATTTGGGGTCAAACGGATGAACGAGAACGATCCGGCACACAAAAATAGATGGGCTCCACCAACTGGTGGGCGAAACTACGGACAGGACTTTCGTTCGTTACTTTCGACCGGCAACAGACGGATCTTTTGAACGCGTTCAAGGTGATAAAAATAAGTTCACTCCGACATTCGAGAGGGATTTTATTTTTATCACACTTGAACACATATCCGATCAGACAGGGTCCGTCTCGGTGGATACCGATTTGCATTATTTCTTTTTAAAATTGGGTAACGACACGGGTAAGCGTTAAGGAAGAGGGTGGGAATGTATGTTCTCATTTGACTTGTCATTCAAAATTGTGAAAAATGATCGTGAGCTGTGGCTAATTTACAGGCCAAGATCATTTTCGCCACCCATGCGCATACGCAAGTTAGCTGAGACGAAAATTTTGATTTTTTTAGTACCGATGTGGGTGTCGCATTATTCGCTGTTATATCCATTCAGCAATGTTTTGCATGATGATAGCATCAATTAATTTTCGTTAATTTTCTTTCTTCTCTTTCTACGCCATCTCGACCTTGACATCGTGACAGCGCTAAGCATCGTGTAGCAATAATATTTTTTTTGTCTTAACGTGTCCCTAAGTTCTTGAACAACTACACCAAGAAAATGAAACATCCTACCACTGTAATAGAGTTTACCTTCGAATGACAGAAAAAAGACACACTACCGGCCCAGAAACACCAGACAGACGCAACAGGGCGCTTAGATGATAATTAGTGAACATGAAGGTTTTTGTATGCTCCGAGCGAGTCAGAGAGATGACCCGGTTCCTGTCGCAGGCGTGACGCAAAACGTGACCATTCCCGGCGGCCGCGGGCGAATGTACAAGATCATCAGCCATATGCTGCGATAACAGCGCGCAGCAGGTTTCTATTTATGTTTCTCGAGTGGCAGAATAATGAAGAAAATACAAACACTCACACACACATACACATACACACACACTCACTCACACATACATATACACATCCACACCTATACACACCCTCTCACATAGCTTTACAATACGGACAAACGGCAACAGACTTGCAATGAGCACGAACTTAAAAGAGTAAACAAGTAAAACTCGGTTTAGAAAATGACAACAGACAAAGGCACGCACGGACTAACTATTTTTTGAACAACATCAACACCACGAAACGACCAACACTGTTCTCTATGGATCGTAACCACCATCTGAGCCATCGAGTAGCTACATCGGGTTTGCGGAAATTACTGGCATCAAAGCATCTGGACGGTTGCGAGGAACAAATAGTGAACCATTTGCCATCATGGCAGGCAATTCGAACCGTGGCGATCGGTCGTGCGCGACCGGAACCGGAAACATCGCCCGCAGTTAGCAGCCAACGAAGCCATTCTGGCCCTTCAGGTGCAGCGATTGAGATAACTAGATAAAGACATACTACTACCTGTTAGCGCAATACGACGAGCAGGTTAGAGCACGTTGAGCCGAAAACGATGCGAAATGAAGAATGCCTTAGCTTGACCAGCGCTTAGCGCAGCGAAAATTACTGTTTCATTCGACCGGCGTGATGGAACGCTGCTAGGAACGTCCCCTAACAAAACATACACACAAACATTATATTTTTCTTTTCATTTACCATTATGTGTAAAATATTTTTCTTTTATTCGTAATATCAAGGCTGTAAGTTATTAGAGCGAAATGAACAAAAAAAAAGAAATAAAACCGTCGAATCGAATATGATTTGATTTTAAGAGGTTGTCAGCTAGATGAAAGAAATATGTAATATTGAATGTGAAGGATACTTTAGTATTAATAATTTCTAAGGTATCGTGCTTTCCCAGCTGTTCCTCTGAGGCTGTATTGTATTGTAGATGGCTCTAACGACCCGTTTCCTACCTGTCTTCAGGTCTTCAATAGGGTTTACCTTCTTTTTAACTTTACCTCCTTGATTACCTCTTTCCGAACCTCTTCTTTGGAATTATTCCCGCTACATTCACCACCTCCTGATTTTCGTTAGCATTTCTAATTTTAATGTATTTAGTTCATTTGTTTTAGTCTTCCCGAATTAAACCAGCATTGGTTTAAAAAAAAGTTAAAATTAAATTGAAAATTGAAATTAAAAAACACGGGTTTGGTTACCGGTAGTACTGAAAAAGGTTGTACAAGTCCAACTTACGCAAAACTTCCAGAAAAAACGAGCTCGATAACATAACTTTCTGCGGAGGAAACGTGATTTTCTCTGAAACACTCGTGCTTAACAACCCTCTGATGATGAAGTGGAGGTTTGCACGGAAACGCCGTGAGCACGTTGCACTTTAAAAAAATCATTAACACAGTTTTGCTTGTACAAATGAGCAAAATGTTGGCATCATTAATGTAATGTCCCACTTATAAATAGGGTTAGTACAATCGCGGAAGCTTTTTGCTGCACCTTTAGTCGCTTGGCTCTTGCACATGTAGCTGGCAATCTGCTTGACAATCGTGGTTTAAAAATGTATAATTATTTTTTATAATGTGCACAGTTAAATTTTCTAGAGTATCGATTCGGAATGAAAGTTGACTTTATCCATTATCTGGAATGCATCAAATTATTGTATGAAAAATAAATTATGCATAAATTATATCCAATGCAGCTGAGAAACATCAGAACAACGAAATGGCCTACAGGTAATAACTTTACAAAGCGCATCCATATGCTTTCCCATATCTCCAACCTGCGAATCGCAAAACTCTTAAAGCTTAGCTTGTTGCTGTAGGATAATACGGGATGAAAAGCACTTTGCAGTATCAAATATTCATGCTGTCAATGTTTGCCGATAAGAAAGAAAGAACTGATGGAAAGAAGCGCTGGTTTTTCATGTTTGACTGTTCTATGAATTTTTGCACCGCCTACAGCGTGCATGCTTTCTTCGTACTTGCTGATCGATTGCCTGTTGAAATGCTCTCTGGATGGTGTTAAAGTTTCTGTTGCTATAATCTCAGAAGCAGTGTATGCAACGAACACAACATGCAACACTGCACTATACTGATGGATTTTCATTACTCTTATTGAAATGAGTAAAACAGCAAATGTGTTTTATGGTGATTTGGAAGCAATGATATGGAAGGTATTGAGGGGTTGGACTTCCCATACCTTTCTTGAGAATACATAATTTTAATAATAGGTCAGATTGTTGCTATTTCTTCATACACTAAATAGCATCGAACAGGTAAAACACTCAACAGAAATTAGTTGTGCCTTGTATAAATATTTACTAAATTTAATAAATAACCGGAAATTCTAAAAAAAACACACAGGATTTTGCAAAGACATTTGCACATTTATCATAAATTTCATGTTCGTTTATCACCCACAAAGAACATTGATCTGAAGCAATTAACAATCTTACACACTTTTACTTTACTGCCAATGATTACTGACGACTAAGAATATGATCATGCCCACCGGGAAATGGTGCTCCTATGCTGTGGAACTTGGAACGATTACGGCAATAAGGCGTCACCGGCCAGGATATTGCCCGAGCGGTAGTGCTGCCTCCGCCAAATTGTCAAAGCGTTCAAAAGCATTGCCGGTCCGGAGCAAATGGCATAACGGTAGCGGATATTTGATAGCGCCTGCACCGCAAACCAGCTCTTTCTGCGAGAAAAGTAGAAGCGGAGCGGAAGGAGCAGTTTTATTGAATTGCACTGCTAACAGCATTACGATTGCTGGTAATAGGATTTCTTCCCGAAGGAATAGGCTATTTGATCGTGTCGTTGTTGGCATTTGCAGGCGAGAATACAAATGGAAATACAATGGTTGTAATATAAATTTGAAAATCAACGAATAATGGTGTAAATGTGTTTCAGTATTGAAATTCAGCAAATAGACATCGGTAATTTCCATTACTATTGGAAAAAACCATAGTGATATCCGAAATGTAGAGCTTTCCTTTAATTCAAATTGTAGCCTGATAATTTTCTTTTGTCTTTTGTTATAAAAATGGAAAAAAAATGTTTTATGGAGTCGTTAGGGAAATCAGATGTATGTAAAATTACGTAAACAAAACTATTGAATATGCTAGATAGACATTAATTTGTGCTATTTTTTATAATGTTTATAGAGATTTTCACTTTTCAAGTATAAATAGATCCCATTCAACAGCTCCATGATATACCAAATGCTTTCTATTTCTGTAAATTCTATAAAACACTACTACTGTCTGTCCAAAAAATACGATAAAAATGTAGAGTAATGTTTTTTCAATGAATTTCATAAAATACAACTACGTGAAAAATTAACAAATTCTAATGAGTATTTTACTATATACTATGTTATGCACTGCTAGACAGTCCATCGAAGCTTATTAAAAAATAGATGTCACAATACTGGGAATGCTCAAACAAAAACACTGCTCGAACAAAATTTAGGAAAAAGTTATAAGAAGACACAGAAATCGCCACTGCGCATTCATAGGTAGAAAAGGTTTAGCAACAGACCATGCATGATTGATGGATGTCGGCGTAGGAATCAAAGCATATCTGCTTGATGAAGAAGGTAGCTAATGATACCAAAATTACATTCCATTTTCACGAACTAGTCATGCTATATAGAATCGTTTTTATCCAACCAGCCGTAGGCCCATGCGTCTGTGTTTCAAAGCGCAAAATAATTTTCTCGAAAGGAAATAGAAAACATTCGTTCAAACGTGCCAGCACGTTCAAATCGTCGTTGGATCTGTTTGGGTTCGGAGAACGAGCTTAATCGAGCCTCGTGACAAACGACCGGACCTTTTGAGTAAACCTATGGAAGAAGCAACACCCCACCCTTCGATGGGTCATCTGAGCTGATGCTACTTCACTATTGGTGAGGTGGCTCCCACGCAAGAACTTGAATCGAGAGCCCCACGGCAGGTCATTTCGATAAATGACTGCCCAAGAGCTACAAACGAGCAGCAAAAATAAATCGATTATTTCCCAATCGTTGTCTCTTTTTAAAGAGGGCTGAATAGTAGCTCGCAGCAGCAACCATTTCCCATCGGCCTCGCGTTGCAAACCATCAATGGGAGTGTGTTCGGTGGTGGTCATGATCAGATTCTATCACCGGAATCAATACGAATTTATTTCGAAAGATAAGCATCCGGCAAATGGACATGTCATTCAAAGAACGCAGAACGCATAGAACTGTGGCCTAAAACCAACCAATTTGATACTCTTAAGAACGGTGGAGATGGCACTAATTATTGCTCAAGCGAGTATGAGACATGTCAGAGCTTAGAGGGAGATGGTGAAGACTCTTCGATTGTTTGATGTAGCGTTTATGCTGCTATTATCACCGCGTTGCACAAACAATGACTCGTAAATCAATTCCTTCGAATCACCCTAGGATGGTTCGCTATCTTCAGAGGAATTGGAAGAGGATGTTCTCGAACACCTGCAGTTAATTTCACGAAACCAATAAATCTATGGATGGAAGCAGAACCTTTGATGTGTTATTGATAATTAGATTCTGACTTCTATGGCTACTTAATGGAGTCAGACAATGACATACGATATCTAAAATAAATCTTTGATGGCTTTGGTCTGTTTTGCTAAAACGCTCGAGGTACAAAACTAATCATGAGTTGATATTACGTTAAAAAAGAATATTTGCTTAAAACTGTTTGGTGGTAAATATATACTATTCATTCAATTATAAGCTGTTTAAATTTTCACCTTTACAGGATACATTTACTTAAAGATAAATCGATTAGCCGTTCTAATAACTGCAAATTCTTTCATACAACAAGACACACGTAAAAATACATAACAATACATACAGGGAATTCTTCATGTTGTGAATTTTCTTCCCTTCATCGGATTGCTATTACTGTCACCGATGTAATCTGTTATGACATCTGCTAGAAGACAAGTGTAATGAACTTGCCCCAGCTAAACTTCACAATGAGGACCACACGGACACGGAAACCGTAAAAGTTTTTCTTTCTGGCCTGTCCTACTACCCGGAAGGTGGTGATGCGTTACGTCGTACAAACTTTCCCCGTGATTCTCATTTCCGGCCGTTTCTTGAGTATCTTTTCATGGATTTATCAAATGAGTGTATATGTGTTTGTGTGAGTGAGAGATATAAAGAGAGAGAGA